>JACXGM010004298.1:15803-38604 GCA_016801145.1 Umbra pygmaea | reverse complement strand
ATCACTACAGTACATGACATAAAACTGAGCTGATCACTACAGTACATGACATAAAACTGAGCTGATCACTACAGTACATGACATAAAACTGAGCTGATCACTACAGTACATGACATAAAACTGAGCTGATCACTACAGTACATGACATAAAACTGAGCTGATCACTACAGTACATGACATAAAACTGAGCTGATCACTAAAGTACATGACATAAAACTGAGCTGATCACTACAATACATGACATAAAACTGAGCTCTCCCATATGTCTGCTGAGTTTAAGAAGAGACGACTTTGTGCAACATATTTTTCCTCTGGGAAAGTTACCATTAGAAGAAGGGTACACTGTGGTAATAAAGCGATGGACATGGTCAGCAACAATACTCAGGTAGGGCGTGGCATTTAAACAATGCTCAATTGTGTGCTAAGAAAATATCCCCCACACCATTACACCACCACCACTTCCAGCCTGTACCATTGAAAAAGGCAGGATGGATCTATGCTTTCATGTTGTTTACACCAAATTGTGACCCTTCCATCTGAATGTTGCAGCAGAAATTCCGACCAGGCAACAGTTTTCCAACTGTCACAAATCCACCTCCTCCTCCACCCCAGAGACCAGAGTCGCCGGTCTATTGAACCACCATTCTGAGCACAACACTCCAACATCCAAAATGGACATCTATTATGCATGCCCATTACCCCAGCACACCTGCACCTCGTCTGCTCATCACCCTTCTATATAACTTGGGATGTTGCAACTGGTGTTTGTTATTGGTTGTTTCTGTGTATTTGCGTCATAGTGCTACTTATGTTTTGAAGTATATAGTATTACCTTTCCTCTGAAATCAACAAGGCATTTCTGCCTTGAACTGCCGCTCACTGGATATTTTCTCTTTTTCTGACCATTCTCTGTAAACCCTAGAGATGGTTGTGAGGGACAATCTCAGTAGATCTGCATTTTCTGAAATACTCAAACCAGCCTGTCTGGCACCAACAACCATGCCACATTAAAAGTCACTTAAATCACCTTTATTCCCATGCCTGTCAATACAAAATGTTATAAAGAATTACCCCCAAAAATTAATATGCTCTGTTTGAACTTCAGCCGATTGTCTTGACCATGTCTACATGCCTAAATGCATTGATTTGCTACCACGTGATTGGCTGATTAGATATTTGCGTTAACATGTGTACCTAATAAAATGGCAGTTGAGTGTACGTCTTCTCTATTCATTATTATTTATCAGAAAGAGAAGGACTATTCATAAAAGTGGAATAAATCTATACCTGAGCTGCTGACAGAAAAACACATACCCCTCCAACTGTGTTGCAGATTCCTATCGCCAACAGCTCCTACAGCAGGGAGAGACCACTCACAGCAGTGAAATGGGGGAAAGAGAAAACCAGTCAATCCTGAGAAGACAAGAGGGTGCACTGGTCTGTTACCTGGTTACTGTCCAGGTTGTAACAATGTTTGTTAGCAAACATTTTCCCAGTAGAAGAAGCAAATCCGAAGCCCACCACAGCCAGGGAAAGAGCTGTGAAAAACAGCTATCTGGCCTGGGCTAGATGGGGAGGGCTGGGGGGAGCAGGCTGGAGCCGAGGGTTAGACAAACCAGTAGTTACATAGGTGTGTCCATCGCATGTAATTCATGAACAAAACGTTACAATAAGTCACCTTTAATACAATCTCCCCTTGGCAGAGTCTGTATTAAATACTTAGACATTGTTATCGTTACTTATTATTTGGGCAAAATGCAATTGGGATGACAGCAGTGCTTAAACATCAAGATGGAACACATCTAATGAGAAATATCAGACAGTGTTTTTGAGAGCTGTACAACTGAAGCATTTTGCATAGCAAATGGATACAGAAAAGATTCAGAGATTTCATAGATTAGCTTTTATATAAAAGGGAATGAGTGCACTGTTGTTTTATCTACATGACAGCAACAGGCATAGAGAGAGAGTAGGACTGACCCAGTGGGGATAGGTCCCACCACCTGGATACCATGTTGATGGGTCAGCTCCAACTGCACTGACAGGCAGGTAGCCAGGATGATCTGGGGACAGAGAACAGGGTCCTACTAACACAGCCTTTAGCACATTCTGACTCATCTCAGAGTGTCTGGGTCTATGTATGAATATGTGCGTGTTTATCTCACCTGTATCCGTTCCCCTGGAATGGGTAACTTGGACTTCAGGAGCCTATTCAGCATTTTGCCTCCCACCAAGATCACCATGGCGATGGCGGAGACAACCAGCGTCCCAGGCGTTGCGTTAGTCATGCCAGACAACACATCAGTCAGCGTCTAACACACACCAGGACGCAGGAATATAGACAGGAACACACGCTCCTCCATCACTCTCCAACACATATAAGCAGAAACACAGAAACACATACATGCGCACACACCAAGCCAGTAAAGCTCACCCAGCCAAGAGCCAGGAAGCCAGTGTGTCTGTGGGTTGAGGTACCAAAGAGCAGGTGTAGCTGGTGGATAAAGATATGGAGGGGAACTGTCGTGGTGTAGCCGCTCACCAGGGGCGGAGACAGCCAGTGACTAACATGCCCTCCCCTCAACAGGAACAACATATCTGTACAGAAGGGCGGACACAGGAACAATTAACAACTGTGTGTGTGTGGGAGTGTGTTTGGGAGTGTGTTCACCTGTATAAGGCCACAAATGAAGGTAAGTTGAACTGCCACACACACTTTGGCCATGTCTTTGTCACCCCCCCGTTCTTCAACATCGTTGCTAAGCAACTCCATGTTACCCTTCACAGTGCCAATCATGATAGAGAGAATGGCAAAAGTACCTATGTTTGTCAGTCACAGAGAGAAACATAGATATTCTATTAAAGTAGATGTGTTTAGAGCCTGATTATGGGTCCTCTAAATTTCCCTGAGCCTCTTGCACGATGTAGCGCAAATTGGCATAGCACTGGCTGGGATTTGTAGTCTGATAATCAGAACTGAATTTGTTATTCCATTTCACTCTATTACTGAGTCTGAAGTTACTTCCATAGTAGCCGTTTTCCAAGATGGGCGTTGTCAAAGAACTAGTCCTCATCTCCTAACGTAAAAAAGTCTTATGTCATTGCGACTTGACCAGCAACTGGCTAAGGCTAATGTAAAGTAAAAAAACTACCTAAAACCTATAGCCGATAGCATTGTCACCAACCGTCACCTTACTGATCGTTTTTAATAAATGACATGAACACATTCAATGCGATTTCCTGCTGTGGATTTTGGGATGTTACTCTCTGGATTTTTTTAAAACAGCTGCAATAGCAACATCCATGCTATCCCCTATCATAATTTCTACTGTTGCTAGCACTGCTGCTGTTGTTGTCGTCTCCGTCTCTCAGGAAGTTTCATTTCACCACACCATTGTCCAAACCCACAGTCAGGTAAACTACACTGATTGGCTCGGTTGGTGAGGCAACCGAGTAAAGTACAACTGAAGCAAGCAAAGATAGACCCTGAATCGCCCCACAAAAAAATTCCGCAATTCAGTGGCTAGCAATTCAGGGACGGGAACCAGGCAACGAGATTTGAATTAGATGAATCAGATTATCTATCCTACCATGTCGCTCTCCAGTTACTCCTTGTGTCCAGATTAGGCGCCTGTGGGTTCAATCACGGAAGTATAGTAGGTGAACGTAATCATCCCCAGCATGATCTGACTAAAGGCTTCCATGTTGTATTCACAATGCAAAAGGAATCGGTGGCCGGCGAAATGTGGTTGAATGAACCTTGTGCATTGTCAAAAGACCTGCGTAATAAGGTACTGGAACTGCATAAATATGGAAATGGATATATACTGATATCCAAAGCCTTGCAAATGCCAGTCAGTACTGTTCAATCACTTATTAAGAAGTGGAAGATTCAGGGATATCTTGATACCAAGCCAAGGTCACTGTAATTTGAAGTGACGAGACCAAAAAAGAGCTTTATGGTCACAACCATAAGCACTATTTGGAAAGGGATCAACAAGGTCTATAGTGAAAAGTATACCATCCCCACAGTGAAGCATGGTGGTGGCTCACTGATGTTTTGGGGGTGTGTGAGTTCTAAAGCACGGGGAAACTTGTGAAAATCTATGGCAATATGAATGCAGCATGTTATTGGACAATACTGGCAGACAATTTACATTCTTCTGCATGAATGCTGCGCATGGGACACTTGAAATTGCCAGCACGACAATGACCCTAAGCACAAGGCCAAGTTGACCCTTCAGTGGTTACAGCAGAAAAATGTGGAGGTTCAGGAGTGGCCATCACAGTCTCCTGACCTTAATATCATCAAGCCACTCTGGGGAGATCTCAAACATAAGGCTTATGCAAGACGGCCAAAAAACGCATGAACTGGAGGCATTTTGCCAAGACGAATGGGCAGCTATACCACCTGAAAAATGTGGGGGCCTCATAGACAACTACCACAATTGATGGTAAAGGGGGCAATACACCGAATTGAGAACTAAGGGTATGCATACTTTTGAACAGTGGTCATTTCATTATTTTCTTTGTTGACATGGATTGTTTTATGATTGTGCCATTCTGTTATGACCTACATAGATAAAAAAAAGATTCATTCATGTTTTCTTTAAACATGGTGCAGCTATTACCAATTCTCCAGGGGTATGCAAACATTTGAGCACGACTGTATTCTATTAGTAGCTGTGTTTGTGGGGGGTCCGCATGGCTTAGTTGCGTTTTAGGATAGTCTGTGTATAGTCAGTCTATCAAGCCTGACTATGGGTTCTTCGACTTTCTCGGGACCTCCAAAACAAGACAGCGCAAATTGGCCTAGCGTTTCCCAGGATTTAGGATAAATAAGTCAAATCATCTACTTGCCACATCACTCTCCAGCAACTCCTTGTGTGCAGATTGAATGCCTGTTAATTCAATAACAGAAGTATATTTGGTGAGCGTAATCATCCCAGGGGCTTAGCACAAGATCCTGGGCCCTATGTATAGGCATTCCTGATGGGCCCCCATGTTATATATATCAAATATATTCCAGACTGTTCAAGGGCCCTTTCTCCCCTTGGGCCCTGGTAATCAGTATTGGTTTTACCCCCAGTCTGACGCCCCTGCATCCCATCCATGAACTTCAACTGACTAAAGGATTACGTGTTGGATGAGCAGTGCAAAAAGAATCGGCGGCTCGGCAACACGTGGTTCAATGAACCATGTGCTCACCCCTCACCATCCCGCATCTGTCCAAGTAATGTCAGTGCCAGAGACTGAAGAGGCACGCCGGTTAAGGTAATGAAATATTTCAGTGTTAATATTCGCCTGCTGAAAAGTGTCTAGATGTCGCAAAGATGAAGTAGTTGACCAACGGATAGAATGAGGAGGAACCCCAGCTAGCGTCGCATTACAAATGCCTTCAGAGGATAGACAGACAGACAGAAATAACAGTTTTAAATAAGCATGGTCGTGACTAGCATCCTGAGTCACTACTGTACAATAATAGTTATGGGTGAAACATGCCGGTTTCTACTTCTCAGGATTTTTATGTTTGTAATTTTTAACCTAATCATAACCACAGAGCTAAACGTATGCCTGACCCTAAGCTTAACATCAAGGCTAAAAAGCTATTTCTTTGTATGAGTGTTTGGAATTAAGTGGGAACACAAGCACCAAGGGCTATAGTAGGCTACAGGTATAACATGCTAATATCCACCTGTAGCATTCTACAAGTAATTCATTTTAACATTCACATTCCAAATACTGACTTTCATATATTATTGAAATAATTTGTTGAGCTAATATATAGATAATCAATGTAAGTGATTTTAGAAACTGAAGTATTGTTCAGTACCTCGTGGTAGATGCCCACACTGGTACCTGAGACCAGGTCTCCGATGGCATTGTCTCTGAGGGAGTACCCAGGAGAGGACAGGAACAGAGGACAACACACAGCTCTTCAGCCTGCGGGCAGAACACCTGGGAGGGGACAGCATATGTATTGATGGGGACAACTTCAAGGAAAGACCAACATGAAGTGTCTGAGGAAGGTGTTGGGCCACCACGGATTCATGGCATGGATTTACCTGTCTCTGGATCTCTACTGGAGGGATGGAACACATTCCTCCAAAAGATATTACCTAATTTTGTGTTTTGATGAAGGTGGAGAGTGCTACACGTTGGTCCAAAATCTACCATAGATGTTTAATTGGGTTCAGATCTGGTTACTGCAAATGCAGTAGAGGACATTGAATCTTGATTGAGGAAGATGGGCTCATATTACTGTCTGGACTGGAGTAAATGGAATGGAGTTAAATACCTTAAACCCTGTTACTCCAGTCCAGACATTAATGTCTCCTCAATTAAGGTTCACCGGCCTCCACTCTGTGAATACCATAGCCCATGAATCACATCCTTTCCATACTCATCAAACCATGTGCCATGTGGATGTGGGCATTGTCACCCTGGAAGAGACCACTCCCATCAGGATAGAAATGTATCATCCATGGGATAAAGGTAATCAGTCAGAATAACTTTCTACCACTAACTTTTCCTTTAATTTTTCACCCATCTGTACATTAATCCAATAATAATTGTCCTCTATATTAAAACGTGTATGCCACATTACATTGGTCTACAGTTTCTTATGGCTAAAGCTCACTTGATATGGCTGTGGGTGGGGCTCATTTTTAGCCCATATAAACCATGAATACAGTGCTTGGACAATGTCCTACTGTCACTCACCAACACTGCTATTAACTTGTTCCAAACCGACCGGGCCCTCTCTCCCAAATTCTTCCCCAGGATATCCAGCTGTGCTTTGTTCAGCATATCTGTGTGATCAGGCTGGAGTAGGTCAAGAATAACACTGATCATGTTCATTTCAAAAGCACAGTGAAGAAACACTCCTCACCTCTGCTATATAAAGACTATATTCACTGAACCCGTGCAGAGAGGGTCGATATATGGTCTATGTCACGTGTGCACGTGGGTCTGGTGGTATGAAAGTGTATAAACCTATGAACAGAGAGAATGGGTAGACCTGCGTAATGTGAATGTGTGAAGGTGTGTGTGTAGCATAGACCACGTGTGTCAGAGAGGGCGGAGCCTTCAACACTACTCTCTACCCCATGATAAAGGTAATACCTTAATCATAGGTCCCAATGGTGCCGTTCAAAGGTTGTGTAATATACAGTAGAGGGAGTAGGGTGTCACTGGGATGTAATCAAAGAGCCATGGCAACAGTGGGACTATGCTCAATAGAGATGCAAAACCCCTGGGCTCCTGGCCCAGCAACAGCTGAGTCAACACCTCAGTGTCCACAGGACCTCTTGAGCTAGGAAACTAATACCTTTGTGAAATCCTACCAGCAGGGAACGCTCGGTGGATTACCAGGCCCCAACAATCCTTACTGCCCTGTCGGTCAAACCAGCCACAGTGTGGTGACACGTTCCACACACATAATCACACTGAAATAGTTTGATCGGAGATTTATGGGGAATCAAAGGTTGCATTTTTACGGCTTAATTAATAACTGTAACCAATAATATTTCCCAATTACTGTGGAAAGAATCAATTTACATCAACAATACAGACTTTATAATTCATCTGAAGCAGGGTTGGATCTATCTGAGACTGTGTTATGTTTATATAGGACAAAAATGTTATATCCCAAGAAGGAAAAAATATATTGAAATATATGAGTACACTAAAATATACTTACATTTACTATAATTTAAAATCACATTCTTGAAATACAAGATCTACTTCTGTAGTATAAATAAACTTCATTAAACTATAAATATTCTTACAGTGTATCGTTAATGATATAACCCCAAATCTTCCAGTATAACATAAATGTACTTTTATTAGACTTCAATACAAACATTTCATTTACTTAAAATACATTGTATTGGTTTTCAGACGTATAGTATGCTATACATTTTTTGTATGAAATTCACCTGGATGATTTTGTATAACACTATTGAAAATTACAGATTTAAAATTAATGATGTCCTAAAGATTAAACATTTAGCTCATCCATAATTAACTATGTTTTGACTAGTTTCTGATCAATTTTATTGCACCTTTTAAAAGTATTTTAAATTTTTCCAATTTAGATAATTTTTAATATACTCAAAATATAGTAATCATATCGATACTTAATATATTTATCATATTAATATTAATATATTTTTTCTGCTTGGGTTCTAGAAGTGAACTATGGTTATTTGTCTGATCCCACTCCCTGTATTCAACTATAGTAAATCAACTCTACTAAAATACATAAAACAATAATATAGATTTTAATTAACAATGGAAAAATGTTTAATCAACTGTCAGTAGGATGCACACTGCTCTGTGTTGGACCAATCTATCCCCATACATATAGCTCCCTGTAGAAACATAATACAATTACCACCCCACAAAAAAAGAGTGATAAAAGCATTAAATTGAGAACATAAAATGTGTCATTGACTGGACAAAATGTACTAAATCACAATTTAACAATCTTGTTATATACTTTTAAAATCCAATTTCCATTGAACAAACATCCCAGACGATCATTGAGCTTTTTTCTGATTCTCTATTAAAATGTTTATACCCTGATATTTGATTAAAAAAAATAATATAGCAGTTTATTTTAAAATTGAGACAAAGACACTAAAGGTTTAATGAGCTACAGTGTGAGTTGTGCTCCTAGCCCCCCCTAGTGCCACCAGGGGTTATTGGGTTAAGGCCTCATGGAGAATAGCAGTACAGGATAAAGCCCCTCCTACTAATAAAGTTCAAACAGACATTAAAAACCTTAAAGATTCCAACAAGTAGACTCACTGTCCACTGATATCATGTCAATCAGATGTCTTTGTAAATTACAGGTGAGTGTGTCAGTGTAGTAGATGATAGGTGGGTGTGTCTGTGTAGTAAATGATAGGTGAGTGTCTAGGTAGTAGTTTATATGTGTGTGTGTGGGGGGGGTGTGTGTGTCTACTGTAGGTAGTAGGTTATATGTGTCAGTGTGTGTAGGTTATAAGTGTGTGATGATTGGTGTGCAGGACTGTACAGATAGCTCAAAAGACTGTCCCAGTAAATGGGTACAGGTAAAGGTATATTTGATCATTTTTCATGTTTGGGTTGATTCTTCAACTCATCTCAGTTCTAAAATGCATCCATACATAGCAGTATCAAATTGTAGAATATAAAATGATGGGCCGAAAAACAATGTATTGGTAATGGTGTGGTCATTACTGAGATGTTCTTGTTCATGGTGTGGTAAATTAGTACTGGATTTGTTTCAACAACAGCATGAGGTCTCGGAGGCGTTCAGCACGGCTGCGAGGGGAGTAGTGCTGCGGAAGCTCAAAGAAGGAGAAGGTGAAGCCGCGAGTAAAGCTGAGGTTGGTGACAGGCCTGAGAGTAGGCAGGCGTGGGGCATGGGGGAACCTGCTCAGGGGGACCACCCTGCGCCTCGCCCTCACAGCCCTGCCCGCTTCTTTGGGCTCTGTGACTGGGGGAGAGGGGACAGCGATACCCCCTGGCTGGTGACAGAAATGGGAGGACAGGGGAGCAGGGGGAGGGGGAGGGGGTGGCGGCGGGGGGATTCTAGTGAAGGAGGATTCAGACATGGACAACCCACTCCATGGGGTCATGGCGTCAGCAGGGAGGCCGGCGGTCTGGGCGGGATGGTGGGACTTCCTTCGTCCCATCTGAGAGGGACGCTGCTGGGTGTTCAGAGGAGGCTTGGCTGTGAAAGAGACCTTCTGTATGTAGAATGCTAATGCACAAAAAACATTTTGGAAACAGTGAAATAAGTCACTAGGAGCAAATGAATAACACTAAGGAGTAAGCCTTAATAGTGCTGACCAGGTTGTGAACTTTGTCTCATGTTTGTGATGCATAAGCAGTTCAGATTCTCTCACTGTCAGAACACCACAACCAGGACCCTGGTCGCAAAGGCACAGCAGAACTGTGAAACAGTGACTTTAACACTGCCCCCTTTAAGAGCCCTAAAACATCATTTTTCAAAGGAAATATAATGTCATTACAATGTTTTTGCTGGTAACTAAACTAATTACAGTGATTAAAAAAAGAAAATCAGTTTACGTGCAGTCATTCAGTCCACTTCCCGTACAGGTCAACACATCATTGGAAAAGAAGGATGTCTGTTTACTGCTCCTAGTGGGCCTCACCAGATAATTGGAGCTCAAAATAACAACACTAAATGGAATGGTGTTCAACTGTACCTCCTGTCTTTCTTCCAGAGGAGCCAATCATAGGCAACCAATCCTGTGATCCTGTAGCCTGTAAAGACAAAGCAGAGACTAGTCTCCATGATAACATCCGTTAAAAAGCTTAACTAGATAAATGTGAAGTTTGAAATTCAAGCCAATTGTGCTAAAAAGCTTACATGATCAAGTAAAAGTTGTTTTCATAATTCTATACATGTCTTGTCTCTCATTGCGTTAAATCTGTGTTGTGATAAATAAGTGTATAGTCATAACTGAGTCATAGCTGATTGTGATAATCTACGTACTGTGATAGATACGTCTATGTACTGTGATAAGGTCTATGGGGCAGTTCTGTAGTACTGCACCTATCTGGATGGTGTGGAAGGGGGATCCTCCAGTTTGAGGTCTCCCTTGGTGGGTGTGTTGGCTTACCTTCACCTCCCTGTCCTGGGTCTGCTTATGCCGGGACATTCCTCACACACTGAATTTCCCTATTTAACCTTTCAGCAGACAGCGCCTTACGTCAAATTATAAGCAGAGTATTTACTTTACCCTCCAGCTCGACAGTCTTCATGCATCAAAACATTCCTTCCATGTGTCTGCTCTCTCTGTGTTCACTTATATTGGTTTATGTACGTCATTGGGCAGAAGGCTACGCCACCGTCCTTAATCCTCTGGCTCTTCTAATACCCGAGTCCCTCCCACTCTCAGTTGTTTGTTACTAAGTTCCCTGGCCTTTTCCATTCTCGACCCTGACTCCCTTTCCTCTCTGTATCTCATTAGCAAAATTGCCACTTCGATGGAAGCGGGACAAAAGGATATTTGAGATGCGACTAAAATATTTATGTTCACCTGGTGCCGTCCAACCCCCCCACCCCTTTAAACCCATGCCCCACAGGGACCTCCCTCTACAGCCCCGTATTTTAATTAGCCATAATATGACTACCGGCCAACTTGCCCTGGCTAGTATATCACAAACAACCTACACATCAATACAGAATTTCTCAAAGATACATTGATTTAAAGTTTATTTCCAAATCAAGATTGAAACCAGCAGGACATTCCAGATATAAAAATCTATTCTTAGGCACTATACAAGGACTTTGATGGCACTGGGTTCTGTTCATTTCTTCTGAACAACACAGGTGAACCCACACTGACACATGCTTCCCTCCCTCCAACATGTCCATTTTTGTTAGTTGGACCCTGCTGATTCCCTCCATCGTCCCGGTCTGTCACCTTCAGTAGCTGTAAGCCCTGTCCACAGACTACTACCCAGCCCTGGTCCGCATCCCCCTTCCACGCATCCAGCCCTGCAGCATCAGCCACGTGGGAGAATAGCGACGCCTGCTGGGTGACTCCGGTACTGGCCAGGCTCCAGAGACACACCCTCTGGTCAGGGGAGGTGGATGCCAGCAGACCAGGGCTGAGAATCTTCAGGGCAGTCAGAGGGGCAGCGTGAGCTGAAGCCAATGAGAACTGAGACTGAACCTGTAGGCGCACTCTGCGGCCTTCTACAACCTCCTCTTGGTACTGCATCCCGATGAGTGCCACCGACAGCTGCCCATCATCTCCTCCGCTGACCAATGTTATCCGTGCTCCATTTCCATGTCCCGCCCCCAAGCCCTCCACCGACACGGCCAGCGCATTGACTCCACTCTGGTGGGCAGGAACGATCAGACAGGGTGTGGGCGTGGCTCGGGCTGCAGGATAAAGCTTGCCTTCGGGGTTGGCAATGGTGCTCATATCCCACACTGCTATTGCTCCATCTGTGGCTGCGCTGAACAGGAACACAGACCTGTGAGAAAGGTGACACAACATTAGGTTGATCTAGTCATAAGGAGTTATGGTAAGAGGAACGTAGGGTGATGAAGTAAACTAGTGCATTTCTAGACAGTGGGATGGGGTAAGACGCTGACCCGGGCTCTGTTTAGAGGTCAGTGTTGCTGAAAAAGGTGCCTCCCGTTTCAGACTGTTAAGCATTCTGCCAGTAGAGCCAGCATCATTATGTGCTTTAATTCTACAGTCTATGAACAACATTATCATTTAATTTCTCAAAGGATTACCAGCCAGACAGGCAATCACTGTAATCTTATAGCAGAACTTCAGACAACACAAATGCATCTTTCATAATGTAAGGTGTACAGTACAAATGATCACAGCAGACAAATAGGTCTATCACTAATAAAGTAGCCCTAAAACTGTAAGTCTATCAGTATAGCTCTAGAACTTTAGGTCTGTCACCGTACAGTAGATCTACCAGTGTATGTCCGTTACTATACACTCACATGCCACTTCATAGGTACACCTGTTCAACTGCTCGTTAATGCAAATATCTACTGAGCCATTTACTTGGCAGGAAAATCAATGCATTTAGGCATGTAGACATGGTCAAGACAATCTGCTGAATTTCAGAATGGGGAAGAAAGGTGATTTAAGGGAATTTGAACAGCGTGATTGTTGGTCCCAGACAGGCTGATTAGAGTATTTCAGAAAGTGCTGATCTACTGGGATTTTCCCACACAACCATTTTTAGTGTTTACAGAAAATGGTCAGAAAGAGAGAAAGTATCCAGTTCTCTGGGTGAAAATGCCTTGCTGAAGGCAGAGGTCAGATGGGGATTGGCCAGACTGGTTCGAGCTGATAGAAAGGTAACAGTAACTCAAATAACAACTCGTTACAACCAAGGTATGCAGAAGAGCATCTCAAAATGCACAACATGTCAAACCTTGAAGCAGATGTGCTATAGCAGCAGAAAACCAAGCTGCCACTCCTGTCAGATAAGAACAGGAAACTGAGGCTACAATTTACACGTGGATACCACAATTGGACAATAAAAGATTGGAAGAAAGTTACCTGGTCTGATGAGTATTGATTTCCGCTGCGACATTCAGATCAGAGCCAAATTTGGCATAAACAACATGAAAGTATGGATCCATCTTGCCTTGTATAAATGGTTCAGGCTGCTGGTGGTGTAATGGTGTGGAGGATATTTTCTTACCACACTTTGGGCCCTTAGTAACCAACTGAGCATCGTTTGAATGCCACAGCCTACCTGAGTACTGTTGCTGACCATGTCCATCCCTTTGTAACCACAGTGTACCCATCTTCTAATGGCTACTTCCAGCAGGATAACACGTAATGTCACAAAGCTCATTCATCTCAAACTGGTTTCTTGAACATGACAATAAGTTCACTGTAATCAAATGGATCTCAAACCAACTGAGCACCTTTGGGATGTGGTGGAATGACATATCTGCAGTAACTGTGTGATGCAGTAACAGATCAAAATCTCTGAGGAATGTTTCCAGCACCTTGTTAAATCTATGCCATTAAGAATGAAGGCAGTTCTGAAGGCAAAAGGGAGTCAAACCCAGTAACAGCAAGATGTAAATAATGAAGTGGTTGGTGAGTGTTTGTCTATCACTTTATGTATATGACTCATTTATACCTCTATCACTGCATAACATTAGAGGTCTATCATTATAGCTTCACCAATATAAGTCTACAACGCTATGTCTACCACTATACTGCTCTGCAAAGGCAAAAGGCCTTAACTTAAAAGTGAAAAATAAAAATGGCTTAAAATGTATTTTAACTGGCCAGCCAAATGAGTTACAAGTAAATAAGTGATATTGCACACATTGTACATGTATTCATGAAGTAATTGTTATGCCCAAAAACCATGACTGCTGATTTGACATAAGTTAGGGTAAGTTAGGGTGAGTTTTCTAAGTTTCACTCTTTTTGTAGTTACTGTGGTTTGCCTTTGTAAGGCAGTATAGGTCTATCACAACATGTCTATCAATTAATGTCTTGCTGTACCTTGTAATGGAATGCAGTATCCAGAGCAATGCATCATTGGTTTGGTCGTCTGTATTGCGCAATGTGTAATACGAAACTAGCCTACATCTGACTCTTCCACTTGTTTTATAGAAATGACAATACATACAGCTTTTCAATAGCCAAATTCAAGCACTTTTCAAGCACTTTCATGGGGCATTGTAAATGTTTTCCAGCACCTCACAGTTTTGGTACTACTGTAACTTTTTAAAAAATTTACACATTTTGGAACAAAACACGGGGGTCCGTGTGGCGTAGTGGGCTAAGTCGCTGCATTGCAGGACAGTCTACGTCATGACAGTCAGTGGTTCAAACCTGAGTATGGGTTCTCTGACTTTCCCCGGACATCCTGCACAAGGCAGCGCAAATTGGCATAGCGTTGTCCGGGATTTGGGTTAGATAAATTAGATTATCTATACTGCCATGTTGCTCTCCACTGACTCCTTGGGTCCAGATCGGGTGCCTGTAAATTCAATCGCGGAAGTAAAGTCAGTGAACGTAATCATCCCGTGCATGATCTGACTAAAGGCTTCTTTATTGGATAAACAGTCCAAAAACAATTGGTAGCTGGGCAACGTGTGGTTAGGTAAACCGCATGCATGCCCCTCGCCATCTCACTTATCTCTAAAAGGAGTTGCGGAGCTGCTGACAAGGCAGGGTTGGTGGGAATTGGGAAGGGAGGAAATTGGGGGAAACATTTTTAGTAAAAAATGTAAATCAAAAGAACACAACACAAACGTTATGTTTTAATCAGAATAGAAGTCATTTAAGAAATAAGCACACACAACCCATTTCTTCATACCGCTTTGAAATCACTTTTTGTCTTACAGCCTGAAATCAAAACCCATCAAAAATATACGTAAAACGTGAAAAGGCAACAGTTCAGAAACAAAAAAGACGAGGTCCCACATAATCTAATACATCGTAGAGTCAACTTTTGCTTTAATTACAGCAATCAGTCTGTTTGGATACCGTTGCAATCAAAATGATTCAACCCCATTTTCAAATCAGGTTTAATGTCAACATTTACAGACTTTTAGCTGTTTGAAATGAACAAATCAAACAAAAGGAATTGAAATAGCTCAACAAAATGAATGCTTCAAGTGGTGTTCCTAAATCCAACTGAAAATGCAACTCATAATGACTTCACCAGTCTCAAACTGATTCAACCCCCTGAATAGAATCCCTCACAACAGCACAAATTTGCAGAATAGAAGTTGTTTCAAGCACACCTGATGCAACTAATCAAGGGCCTCATTAGTTGCACCAATTGTGGTTAAGCTGGAACACAAAAATACCTGAAATGGCTAGGGGTTTGTTGAGTGTCACGTTGGACTGTGTGAGAAACAAGGATAATTCAGAAGAATGGTCCAAAAAGGTAAGAGAAGAGATCATCGCCCTTTACAAACAAGGAACAGCATACAAAAAGATAAAGGCACTGAATGTTCATAGAGACACTGTTAGAAGCATAGTTTGCAAGTTCAAAGTTAAGGGAACGGAACAGTGGTTACACTACCTGGACAGGGCAGAAAAAGGACGCTATTAATGGCTGCAACCAGATTTCTGAGACGGCAGGTAGTGAAAAACCCTTGAGTGACTGCAAAACACCTGCAACAAGACTAGGTGGCAACAGGCAATGAGGTTTCAGTAAGCACAGTAAGGCACATACTAAACGCAGAGTTTCCATGCCAGAACTCCAAGTCGTACACTACTACTGACCCAAAAGCACAAGAAGTCAGCTCCGATATGCTCAAAATCATATAAAGAATATGAGGTTTGGGAATTCTGTTCTGTGGAACTTTTTGGCACAATGGATCATTCAAACCCAAGAATATTACTAAAACGGAGGCCATTGCTCGTAAATAATGGGCTAAGATTCCTCAGGAACGCTGCCAGAGGCTGGTGTCTGGCTATGTATCTAGTTTAGCCAGTCATAACAGCCAGAGTGTACTCTATTAAGTACTATAGATGCTTGTCACAAAGGGGTTTAATAATTATGACACTGGAGAACATTATCAGTTGTATTTGCAGTTACATTTAGGGAAAACTGCAAATACAAGCATTTGTTGTGTTGAGCTATTTCAATTGCTTTTGTTAAATTCATTCGCAAACAGCTGAAAGTCTGTACACTTTTACAATTAAACTGATTTGCAATGAGAATTGAATCATTTTGATTGCAACTATATATATCTCTATTAGCTTTACACACTGAGTTTCGTGGTGAGCTGTGATTGACTGCTGTGTTCAAGTCCATCCTTAAGACTTTCAATTGGATTTAGGTCAGGGCTCTTGACTTGCCTCTCAAGTACATCCACCCTCCTATTCTTAAGCAACTGCATAGTTTTTTTGGCGGTGTGTTTAGGGTCGTTGTCGTACTGGAGGGTGAACCACCGCCCATGTTTAGCTGTCTAGTGGAGGGCCGCGCGTTTTTCTCAAGAATTTGGGTGTACTTGGCAACATACATTTTAATTTCAATTCTGACCCCTGAAGAGCAATACCCCCACAACATAATTGTTGCCACCACCATGCTTCACAGTAGGTATGGTGTGTTTTGGGTGGTGTGCTGTGTTTGTTTTTTAACAAACATAACTCTTGCAGTTCTGTATATTTTCCATTTTGGTCTCACCTAAAACATTTTGCCACATGGCATTAGAATCTTCCAAGTGTTTTCTTTCAAAGTGCAAACAAGACTCTGTGTGGCCCTTTTTCAGAAGAGACTACTATCTTGCCACTCTGCCAACCAGGCCAGCTTTGTGTAAAGCTTGTAAGATTGTTGTCCTTCAAAGTTGCCACTGGCCTCCTGGTAGCTTCCCGGATCAATGTCCTCCTGGCTCTGACTTTTTGGAGGGACGGCCCAATCTAGTCAAAGTGTTGGTGGTGCCATATGCTTTCCACTTAATAATGCTCTGATCAGCACTCAGAGGGATAGTTAAAGCCTTTGAAATCTTTTTCTATACTTCGTCTAACGTGCCTTTCCACAACTTTGTCCCAGAGCCCTTTTGAAAGCACCCTTTCCAACAATGGTGTATTCTTTGCACTGCCAGGCGCTATTAGTAATGGACTCATCATGAAACAGATGGTTATCTTTTGAAGTAATCAAAACTACTACAATTGATGTCAGGTAGGGGGAAAATAGACTGGTGTGTGACCTGGGAAATGACTGGTTGTACCTGAGCAACCCAAGTAAAAAAAAGTATATTTAAATTATACTCCAGTATTATACTTCTAGTATACTTATGTTTAACCATAAGTATGTATTTAATATATTTAAGTATATTTGAAGTATACTTTCAAAATATACATACCAAAATAATATATTAGAAGTATATTTAGGATAAATAAAATACATTTCAAGTACATTTAAATATATTTTTTTTTACTTGGGAAGTTTATACTGGTTACTCTAAGGGGCTGATCAGTTTTCCCCACCAGGTATTTCACAAATTATATTTTAATAATTGTAAATAAAAATGTCAATGTCATTTTCACTTTGATGTCAAGGGTTATAATGTACCTTTCACCCCTTAAAAAGTTCACTATTGTAAACTTACTTACTATTAGTGTCCTGAATGCTGAGTGACTGAATGCTGAGTTACATAAGAACATATTAAAATGTATTCTTATTATTTTTATTGACAGGACACCTGGAAGCGGATGGCTCAGTGGGTAAGGAGTCAGACTTGTAGTCAGAAGGTTGCCAGTTCGATTCCCGACTGAGCCAAATGTTGTTGTGTCCTTGGGCAAGACACTTTACCCTAATTGCTCCCAGGTCGTTGCTGTAAATAAGAAATTGTTCTTAGTCAACTTACCTGGTTAAATAAAGGTTAAATTAAAAAAAAAAAATTAAAAAGCAGAACTCAGGGAGATTAGTATGTAGGAGGAGACCAAGGAAAGACAACAACAGTCGTCCAAGCCAGTGACACTTAATATGATGGGTTTGACAGAATTTTAATGCTATAACTGAATTGGTAATAGGGTATAGGAGCAATAAGCGCTACTGTTGTTTAACCAGTGAAGTTTAAATTAATTAAAACCAGGGACTTTCTGGACCTACCTTTACCACTAGGTCAGCTTGACTCACCAAAAATATCATGGCTATCAGCCAATCAACATTAAGGTCTTAAAACCCCTTGCATGAAATCATGAGGGGTATGATGTATGGCCACTATATACCCTTGCTAAGAGCTGTTCTAAGGCACAACACATTGTGGAGTGCCTGGATACAAAACTTGGCTTTGGTATATTGCCAATATACCAGAAACCCCTGGTATGCATTATTTCTATAATAAAGTGATTACTGCTCAAATAAGTCCAAACATACTTGACTGTATATCCATGTAAATTCAACATGCAAATGGTAAAATATTACTGATTTTTTAAAACCTATTTTCTGTTATTACATGTACATTCAATATTTAATAACTTGTTATAACATAAAACATTACTGTTAGGCTAATCTATTCTGTACTGTAAGCTACTGTATTATTCCTAATATACGGTAGGCTACCTTTCAAGCAGGCTAGGTCTGAATTTAACAGCTGGCCAAATATATGCACTTTCAAGCAGTTTATATAAAATTCTAGCTCTTAACCTTTAAAATACCAGCACTTTCAAAAATTTCAGGCACCTGTACGAAACCTTGAAATACAGATATGCATTGTTCCTTTTGTTTATTGTCAATGATTATTTGGTGGAATCCTGATTAATGGTAGACATGGATGAAGACATGGAGACAGAACACAAACAATAAGAAATATGGGAAGGGGTTTACACTTTAGGATTTGAATTTCCTTTTGCGATGATCAAGGCAAGCCAGATATAGCAATTTGTGTAGCAAGTTAAGTAAAACAACTAGCCAAAATGTATTTCTGTGTTTCAGTGATTAGTTAGGCCACAGATGATATTTTTCTGATTAAAAGCAGTCTGCATTTATATGATTTTTGTCTGGAGAAAATAAACTATTGTGTAATTAAGGAAGACAAGACAGGACCATGATTGGAAATGTGAAAACACAAAAATCTTGACAACCCTACCGATTGTCCTGTTCTCCCTCCAGGCAGCAGGTGGCGATACTCAGTACACATCTCTGGTGGTGAAAACTCTCCCATAGCAGCTCAAAACATTGTCTCCCTTCACTGACTGAAAAGAGCCTGGGGGGGTCACAGACAGAGAGACAGAGAGAGAAAAAGAGAGAGCGAGAGAAGGCGGGGGTTGTTGAAATTTTGGAAAAAATAAAAAACCAGAACATAATTTTTTGTGTTTTTGAAATTGAGTGTTACAATCCTTTTACCTTACGGCTCCATCACTGCAAGCCAATGCCAAGAGGACTGACTCTGACGTATCATCCACCACGGCAACAGACATGTACCTGCAAACATAACCGAATAGTAACAAAACTCTCTGTGTGAGGAAGGGCAGTATTGGGACAATATCTGTTAGTGTGTTATGATAAAACACGCAAGTTCAAACACTCACCTGGTTTCTGGATCCATTTTCACCATCCTGTGTCGGTTTCGCTTTCTCTCCCACTGATCGTCCAATCGATGGCTAGCCACCTGTATAACCTGACAGGAGGGCGGGTCTAAACTTCCATTTCCTTGAATCAACAGACGGTAGCAGTGCATTTGTGCCCGCCCCCCTGCAGATATGAGCAGTACCGAGTGGGACAGCATTGCGATCTGTCCTCTGTCAGTCTTTCCATCCAGTCGTTGAACTGCCGTCAGCGCCCGAATATTTGAAATGTGGTCGGTGATGACGGAGAGCACTTTGACTGCACCCGTCTGAGACTGAACCGCCAGGAGAGTCAAGCTGGTGTCCTCTCCTCCTGTTGCTAGCACCTCCCAGCGGTCCTCCGCAGCCTCCCCAACGGCCCCCAGGTGACACACGCAGCCCACCCCCCTGCCGTGGAACCCCTCCCTCAGACACCAGCTCCCTGCCCGGCTCGGTGCCTCCACAGTGGGCTGAGATGCCAGGACTGCCCCCTGCTTGATAAAAACCAGTGCCCCCTGGCCCTTAGAGAGGCCACCCTCATGGGGGCAGTAGCTCCAGGAGCGATGGCCTCCTCCACAGGACACGGACAGCAGCCGCTCCTGTCTGACTGGGTCCCACAGCACAAAGAGAACTGAGTGGAAGCCCAGCATCACAAACCGGGCTTCCTTCCCACTCCCAGTCCCTCCCAGCTCATGGATGTTCTGGTCGTCCTCCAAGTCCTGTGGTTCCAGAAGAACTCTCTCCAGCCACTCCATCCCCTTGCATGCCCGCTGGACCCTCAGAACCTCCAGACCCTTCGGTCCGACCTGGAGGACCCTCACACAGCCATCCCGCCCTGCGCTGTATAGCAGCTTCTGGTGCTCACACACCCAGGTCACGCCCTGCTTACCGTGCAGCCCAAACAGAGAGCTAACAGCCTGGATGGCTGACTCTGCACTGCTAGCCTCGCTTTCTCTCCATTTATCCTCACATCCCTCTCCAATGATCCCTTCTTTACTCTCATTACTGCTCTCAAACATCTTCAAGTTCTCTCTGCTGACCCCATCAGAGCTGTCCTCTTTCCCATCTGCACTCTTCTTCTCTCCATGCTGTTGTCTCTCTTCAAAAAGCAACAGTGATCCTCTCCTGTCTCCACATACCCACAGCGCCCCCTGTGGCCAGTCCAAGTAAACTGCAGTGGTTAGCCAGCATTTGGCACAGGGAGTCAGAAGTAGAGGATCTAGTGGTTCCGCCCTGATAACCAGACCCGACACCCTCATCTCTACCTGCACCTTCCAGCGATGTACCAACCCTTGTGCCCCGGATGCAAGCAGGTACCCACTTCGCCTCTGCCCCTCTGCCGGGCCCTGCGCCCACAGCACACTGTGGACCTTCCCTGACCCCGCCCTCAACAACAACCCAGCACCAGGCTGTGACAGGGGGAAGACCTGTAGCACACCACCGAGGCTGCCGACAGCGCAAATCCCCTCCCAGGACACAGTGTACCCCCAACCCCTCACCCTCAGCACCTCCATCACACAGTACGACTGGAACTCAGGACCCCCCTCCCACAGGAGACGCCAGCGCCCCTCCTCATAGAGATAGACTTCCCCCTGGTCTGTGGTGACAACCACTCTGCCCTGGCTCCAGTGGCCATCCCCCACCATGCACACCCCCTTTGGCAAGCCTCGGCCCTGGAAGCCCAGGTCTACCAGGCTCTCCGTTTCTCCTGTCCCTCCCTCAGCACCCCACTTTTCCTCCTCCACACGCCACATCCGGATGCCTCCGTCTGCCCCGCCGGTAGCCACCCACCTACCCAGGCCGCCCCCTCCCTCACTGACGGCCAGTGCCCTTACCCCCCCAGCCCGGTGACCTTTTAGTGTGCGGGTCACCCTCCCACCCCTTTCCCAGTCCCACAGTAAACAGGCACCATCCTCCCCAGCGCTGTACACCCTTCCAGGGGACAGCTTTACAAAAAACACCCTGGCCTGGTGTCCATACAGCACCCGCAGACACACAGGGCTTAGGTCTCCACACTCCTCTCCAGGGCCCCCCAGGTCACCTACACTCCAGACTCTAACGCTGCGGTCGTCTGAGGCAGAGGCCAGCCAGCCAGTTGCCCGCAGGTAACAAAGGCTGAAGATGACGCCGCTGTGGCCCGGCAAACGCCTCTCCACCTGGGCCTTTTCATCCGGCTGTGTCCCTCCTGGCTTCCAGAGCACTAACTGGTTGAACACGGTCCCACCCACCAGGACGGCATCCTCCCAGGTCTCTCCCAGGATTAGAGCGGAGTACAATAAACAGCCCTCCTCGCAAGAGCGGAGGGCCAGGAGACGGCCCTTCAAGGGGTCGAGCAGAAGAGCAGCGTTGTGGGCCAGAGCCACAACAAGGAATGTCCCTTCCTTTCCAGAGACCCAGTGGATGTCCAGGGCCCAGTCCTGCAGCTCCATGAGAGGGCCTGCCGGCTCCAGCCTCTGCCCTTTAGCACTCAGCCTCAGCAGGCGGACAGCCTTCCCTCCAAACACTACCAGGTCCTCCTCTGTGGCCGTGCTCCCTCCATCTCCTGGATGAGGTTGGGGACGGATACCATGGATGCGGTAGTTGTGGAGCACGCTCCGTGAGGCACAGGCTCTGGGCTGTGAGTGGAGGCTGTACACTGTCAGGATGGGACCCTCACCTGTACGGACATACACATCAGTAGGGGTGGAAGAACAAAAATGATACTGCAAAATATCGCAATAATGTCTTTTCCAATATTAAAATTAATTCTCAAGTTCTAACCCAAAAAATTGTTAGTATTTGCTTCTTGTAAGCAAAGCAGTCCAAAGTTTGCCAATAAATACAACTAAATATGGACATATTTGTCTTGAAGACATTCATTAGCATAGTGTGATAAAGTTCATTATTTTCCATAATGTAATGATAAAAATTAAACTTTCATATATTTTAGATTCATTGCACACTCAACTTCCTCTTCACAATATCCCACAGATTCTCTATGGGGTTCAGGTCAGGAGAGTTGGCAGGCCAATTGAGCACAGTAATACCATGGTCAGTAAACCATTTACCAGCGGTTTTGGCAACTGTGAGCAGGTGCCAGGTCGTGCTGAAAAATGAAATCTTCATCTCCATGAAGCTTTTCAGCAGATGGAAGCATGAAATGCTCCAAAATCTCCTGATAGCTAGCTGCATTGACCCTGCCCTTAATAAAACACAGTGGACCAACACCAGCAGCTGACATGGCACCCCAGACCATCACTGACTGTGGGTACTTGACACTG
>JACXGM010004298.1:0-15703 GCA_016801145.1 Umbra pygmaea | reverse complement strand
GTTGGTGTGCAATGAATCTAAAATATATGAAAGTTAAATTTTTATCATTACATTATGGAAAATAATGAACTTTATCACAATATGCTCATTTTTTGAGAAGGACATGTATATCGTAATGACAGAATATATGTTTTGTTTACATTTCCTGAAATCACACACTGTACCATCAGAAAAATATACAGTACTTCAAGGAAGTTTGCCTGTTCATCACCGTCTCCCAGCTTTTAGACAGATACTTATTGGGAGATATCAAACATCACCTAAAGCATATTTATTCCAGTGCTTCTTTTTTGTTTTGGGATTCATACCAACTCCAAATTTTCCTTTAAATAATGTACTTCCTTTCATGAACAAGTAGGCCAATAAGTAAATGCTGTTTTTCCATCCAGTTTGCTTTTTGTTTTCATAATGTAGCATCACACATCTTACTAACAGCCATGGTTGTCCTAGTCTGATAATAAACACTGCTTATATGCATATCCACTAATTGTTGAGGAGCAGCCAGACATCTTGACTAGTCAGAATATCATTCTTGGTTTCAAGTTTAATCAGTGACACTTAAGTCTACATTTGTATTTGAATATCTTTATTTCAATGTGCCAACATGACACATTCTTCTACATTATTGCTATGATGAATTTATTGACAGACACCCATCCCCTATCAGCCAATCACTGTGGGCATAGTAAGTCAGTTCGTTCATGGAACAGGACATAATCCATATCAACATGCTCAACCCCGCTCTGTCTCTTAGCTTAAGATGTATTCCAATTCCTTAGCAAAAGTTAGTCTCAGTAGTTTGTGAATAGGTTTTAAGAGAAAACTCTTAGCTAGTATAAAAGTGTAATGCTATTTGGAAGAAATAATGTGCTAAGATTATATGTTTTGTGAATACAGCCCCTGGTTTTATCAAATACAACCTTAATCAAAGAACGTAGTAAGTGCGAAAAAATAAATATGTATATACAACGCAATGTATTAAAGTCTGAACGTGACCCATATCTGACTGTTAATGCTTGGGTTTGACAAGGTAGTAAGGACATTAGTACAATCTTCTATATCCTAGCCAGGGATCCCCCTACCTGTCAGCAGGTACTCCTCCCTTAGAAACTCCAGAGCAGTTATGGGAGCTACCAGGGCTGCTCTCTCCATCTTCACTGACACAATCAGTGCGGATATGGTCACCCCATCAGAACCTATTAAATTGGCACACACAGAGAAACCATAGCTAGTAATACTGTCATTCAAAAGCGTTTTGTTTGGATGAAATCAACCTGCTAGTATGTGTGGGCGGATGTACGGTAGATAGATAACAGACTTCAGTTTGGTCTGCTTTAAGAAAGTCTTCATGAATGAGAAAAAGATAATGTAGTTAACATTTTATTGTCAACATCAAGGAAGACAGGAGAACAGATGACAACAATATAATGCGGTTTAAATAGAATGTAGCTGGCCCAATGTTTAGCAGCTGGGATAAGTAAACTATCTAAACAACTCAGTTGGCGTTAGGCCGTGCAGGTAACATCTTTTAAATAATATTGCTAGCTACTTACATATCTAGATGTCAGTACAATTCATTTATTTCTGGCAAACGATTGTATTTTGTACCTTTTTAAAAGACAAAAACATTTTAAATATGAATAAGATAGCTGCTACACTTGCACGCATCCACCGAAACCATGGCATGTTTCTCCTAAACCAGAGTAGCGCGGTGGAAGGATCCAATCAAATAGAGCGATACTAATATATGCCTTGCGCTTTGCAACAACTGTGACACCCATTGGTTGAAAACGAGTTAAACGTGCTATATGCGTAAAAAACGCAGATTTGTTGTTTAAATGTCGCATCCGGCCATACTATCGTGCCGGGGGTAGTGGCAGCTAGGACAATAAAATGCTTGTCCTACAGTCTGTGATTGATCTACGATAAATGAGCCATTGTCTGTCCGAGTGCATGTGAGTACCGTAATAAGAACTCATATGTGTATGCTTTGCATTGATTTACTAATATAATATGCATCTAAATACGTCTATTTAAATAGGGAATCCCAGTTGTGTTATCAAGCTTGCAATAATACTAGCCATCATCTAGCTAACATGCTAAAGGGACAATATCAAACAAGACGGTTATAGCAAACATTCTGTCCTGTAACTATTGGGAATGGTGGGAGGCGTGTCTTACAATGTGTAACTGGCTTGCTGTAAAACATTCATATATATCTTAACTAATTCCATACTGATGTCTGTTTTCCCAGGATAAACACTGTTTTTTCGAAGATCATGAATCATTAAATATTGAACCAAAACTTCATGCTGTTGTTTGATTTAATAGTGGAAACCCAGCAGTTGCTTACTTACCAAAAAACATTGCATCTGGTTTTCCAGTGACAATGATTCCAGTGCTATTCATGACAATGATAAATACCACAAATAAATACAAGCACCCACAGAAGAGTTCTAAATGATCTCTGTCAGGACATTCAGTTGGACTAAACCACACAACCCCTACCGAAACCTTGTTTCAAAATCAACGCAATACTCATGGAAAAAACAACCATGCAAAGACTTAAAAACTCATAACATAACTTCTTACTCTACAGCATGTAGGTAGGAAGTGATTACCTCAGGGGTCTCTGTGACTCTTCCAGCCCTTATTTGGGCTAGTGTGGCCCGGTAACCCCTATTTTTGATAAACCTGTGTGTGACTAGTAGCCACCAGCCAGTGGCCTTGTGGAGTAAGGACCATGTCGTACCGCACACCGAACTTCACCACGCAACAGAAGCTTTATTTCCTCCAGAGGATACAGGGTGTGGTGCACACAGTCCAGGACTTCAGGAAGGACACCAACACCACAGTGCATCGCAACGCTGTTTGGGGCGACGTGGTGAAGGCATTCAATGCGGCCTTCCCTGACCGGCCACCCAGCTCAGTGGGCACCATGAAGACCCTGTGGAAAAGGCTGAAGGTTGAGAGTCGCCTGGCTCTACACCGGCGCCAGGAACAGTTGGTGGCCGGTCTACCTGTCACGGCCCTGACAGAGGTTCAGCGGGAGATCACAGCTATGGTGCCTAACCTCATCTCCAACCAGGACGACATGGAGGGTGAGTTGGGGGAGAACTGCATCCGGCCCGGCTCCCCAACAGCAGGTAACACCGAAGCACGCCTTGGCACTCTGCTCAGAGGAGCTCAGCCTTACTCAGTATAAAAATGAATAAAATGTTCACTCCATTATTGACAATAACATGCTGGAGTGATGATCATTAGTCTCTGTGTGTGTTTCCCCAGTTACAGGTACCACGGGGACCAGTGGGAGTGAGCAGGATGATGCAGACCACAGCTACCATGAGGTAATGACAAACTGTCAGTAAAATATAAATTGAATGTGCCTCCATTAGGGCAGAAGGTTTGGCAGTACCATTAACCCATTTGAATGTGTTCCTTAGGAGTGTGACAGTAAAGACCAGGTAGCCATGAGTGTGGGAATCACCTCCTTCACAGCCCTAACAGGAAGTGGAGGAGCCATTGGGACTTCCACCTCCACCTGCCAGCCCAACACCTCCATACTCACCCAGAGTGGGAATTCGCAGTCCGGAGCGTCTCTCTCTTTCCCCCCTCCGCACATCCCTTCTGCCTCATCCTCCAGCCGGCACACCTTTCGCCCTGTGAACTTTGGCCTGCCTTACACCCACCAGGCTGCCCCTCGACCCTTTACTTCTTTGGCAGCGGGACAAGGGGCAGAGGATGCACGGTACGGGCCAAGCATGCAGGAGCAGTCTGAGCTGGAACATGAGCAGAAAATGAGAGTTCTACTGATGGAACAGGAGGTTCTTCAGGATAAGAGGAAAGCAGTGAAACAAAAAGAGAAAGCCTACAGGCTAAAAAAGAGATACTACCGAGCTAAGCTAAAGAAGATGGGGGAAGATGTCCTGCCTTCCTCAAGTAGTGACGGCACAGAGGAGGACGATTACAATCAAATAATTTGATTGTTTTTGTTGTTGCTTTTTAAGCTTTATATTGCTTTTACTTTCATATGAAGATGTTTTTGACAGTTTCGGGTATTTGTGAACCTGAATAAAAGAGTAATGTCTTTGTTTTGGTGTTCTTATTCATTGCTGCTTGGGGGATCTGTGGGTGTTTTGTTGTAGTTGGGTGGTAGTACTCTCTAAATTTGAAAAGACACCTGCCGCATAAAGACTAGAGAGTCTCTGGAAATTGTCAAAAATGGTCTCCAACACTTTGAAGTGGTTTTCACTAGGAAACGTCAGTCTCAACACAGTAATCAACACACAACTTCTTAGCAATTTTTTTTAATGTCCAACATTTCTCTTGTATGGTTTCTGCGGTAACTGAGGAGCAGCTGTTTCAAACTCCCCCCATGCCAACTGGATAGGGCTTAGCCCAGAATAAACAGACAGACACCCTCTCCATCCCTCCTCTCCCTCTATTATTCCTCCATCACACTTTCTTTCCTCTTCACTCACTACCGTACCTCTTCATTCAATGCATTTAATCACAGTGGGAGAGTCAGGCCATAGGAAACATCACTTACATTAATAATGCATTTGAACAAATACTGCTGCATACTTGCTTTTAAATTACATCCTCTCACATAAAATTATAAAGTAATGTGATAAATACTAATAAATAAAATAAATCTTATGTCTGTACAATTAAAGGTACTGCAATAATAAATAGTAAAAAAACAACATCTGACCAGTAACAAAAACAACTGGAGCAGTTGAACATCGTTTTAGTGTGTATGGATGGAGATGGGGGACCCTGGGGAAATTTTTGGCAATAATATTGTCAAGTTTATTTTCGTTTACCATAACCCAGGGGCATGACAGATAATACAGCAGGTGGTTGGAAATCAATGTGGAAGCTGTAGGCGTGTGAAACGTGGTTTCTTTCTATAATTCTGTCCATCGCTTTTGCTTAGAACAGCTTGCTCCCGTTTCCTGCATTAGTCTTCGCACATTTCAATTTGACCCACTTTTTCTCTACTCGTCTGGTATTGTATGTGTTTTCTCCTTTTATGGTCCTGGAAGAAACAGTGATCAGGTGACTCACCACATTGCCCAGTTCTCTTCCTAACTGATGTCAGAGACTATGTTCAACCCTTGTGGTCTCTTTTCAGTTCATACTCCTTAAATCCCCAGGGATACATGGCCCTTTTGGTTACATTACAATAGTAAACATCCTCAGGAAGAGAAATATGTCAACATGTGTTTAATGGATATGTTTGGTTTGGGATATTTCAGAGAGAAATGTGATGCTGTAGAATAGATGGTTGACATTCAAATGCAGTGGGTTTTTTCTTGGATTAACAGAACAATTCCATATAAAAGATATCACGACCAACTAAATACTGCGATCGTCAATCGTCGTAGGTGTCAAAGTATATCTGTTTCTGTCAGTTTCACAATCATTTGTTCCATCACAACTCTCATTCCTAAGAGTTCCTTCCTATTTACAATAACCCGGCCAACACCTTCGTCCTACAACGTCTAAAGTCTGTTAATATCATCCAGTCAACACTACCCAACCCTTTTCCCTTATTTTATACACATACTGAGGAAAAGTTGAAGGATAAAGGTGATGACATTTGGGGATTGATTTAAGGCTATTGCCTCTAGCAACAGACTCCATTCAGACCTCGCTCACAACTACAAATGGACACAATCTTCAAAAACATCACAAGAGATTCCTTCATCTCGAATGAAAAAGATACAAAATGTATAAAAATGTTATGTACAGGTTAATCTTTTTCTTATTGGATCGATTCGAATCTTTGTGTCCACATCTAAATCTGAGGCTTGAAGTTTGTTAAACAGAAGTGATTGAGGTGGTCACCACAATATCTCAATGATTAGCCCTACTCGCCAGACTTGGTGCTGCTTGAAACAGAAAATACTGAACAAACAGAACGAACCCAGTCCCTCCAAATCACATCTCCCTGTCTCTTTTCTTCAGAACTTAGGTCCTCCAGTATCCCAGGGTGATTGCAGTCCAGGGGTCTCCTTGATGTCTACCGTGTTTCCATGCAGTCCTTGGTTACCCCAAAAGAGACACAATGCACATTGTGGGATACGGAGGGTGTCATCAAGACTGTCCTTCACTTCTGTTGACTCTGTAAAGCAATTAGAGAGACCACGATCAGTGATGACTAGAACATGGAGCAGTGCTATTATTTCTTCTAACATGCAGAACATGACAAATTTCTAATCCCCATCACGTCTCTATTATAGCTGAGGACAGCGAAAGACAGGGACAAAGAACTGCAAGGTGAGAGACTTACTCCGAGTCTGGGGACACCTCCGAGATGCTGTGGGAGGTAGCGGAGTGGGGCGGGGAGGGGGAGGGTCCCTGTGCGGAGGAGGGGGCTGGGGGGGTTAGCACAGACGAGCTGAAAGAGGCCAAGATGGAGGACAGGATGTCCAGGTGCTCGCTGGATGGGTGGCGGCTCGGGGGGGCGCCAGGGGCGGGGAGAGGGTACCTACACGTCGGGGCGGAGTCGAGGCGGCCGCGGCGGGGGAGGGAGTGCTCCTGAGGTTCTTCGCTGATGGGGGGCGGTGGGGAGGAGGGCGGGGCCTGGTCGGGGTGCGATGGCTGCCGCGGGGGCAGGGTGCGCAGCCATTCCCTGCAGGGCTGCGTCTGGCCGCCCCCGTTGGTCTCGAGCTGCTCGCGGGAGCGGCTGCTCATAAGTGCCCCTCCTAGGTTTTCACGTGAAGAAGCCTGCCGCCGTGTGAGGGTGTTGAGCTGGGAGCGCGAGCCCCCCAGACCAGCCTCTACACCCCCTTTCCCACTCAAGTCCTCCCGGGAGGCGTGAGCACTGTGCTGCTGGAGGTCCAGCCTGTCTCTGGAGCTGCTCAGGTTCTCCCTGGAGGCTCTGTCCAGGCCCGACTCACGGCGGCGGGGCAGGAGGTCTAGGTTGTCTCGGGAGCCCTGGCGGTCCAGACGGTTCTGAGACCCTCCACCAGCCTGGCGGCCCAGGGGGTCTCTGGAGAGCTGGCGACGGACGAGAGAGTCCAGATGCTCCCTGGAGGAGTAACGGGACGCAGGCTGGGACAGGGACCCCGTGCCAGACAAAGAGCCCGTCCCAGAGTACATGCGACCATAAGAGGCTGCTGGGACGCCCCTGTGGCCCAGGGTGGATGTGCGGTACCAGGAGAGCTCGCTGGGGGCCCGGCCCATTGTGGAGAGACCCTGCAGGGCCGGGGGACAGCCAATTCTGTTCTTTAAGATGCCTGACAAAACAATGAGGGATGATAAGGGATACATAGTTAATAATGTGTATGTATTAATGTGATAAATGGTAAATGTGTATAATGTTGATCTATAGATAATAACATGTATTTGGCTAATAAATAGTTGATTAAATGTATAAACTTTCAGACCCGTGGTGTAGTGCTAGCACTCCCGTACTCAAAACACATATGGTTCCCAACCAGAGACCAGTGTTCAATCCCAGACTTTCCTATTACACTGTTCTCCCACCTACCTGTCTAACCCTCTGTTCCCTACTGTCTGAATGAAACAAAAATATCCTTTAAAAATGTGACAATATAATGTATGTTGTTGAAACATGGTTAATAATTAACATGCACTTCCTTATTAAATTGTAATAGTATGTATTTTGGTGATAATGCTGGTCGTCTGCACTATGTACTACTGAAATCCACTGACTAAAAGATAAGCATAGTGGCAAGCTGCTAAGTTAGTGAGTGAGCCTTACTCAGGTATTTGGGCGTGAGTGTGTGTGACTCACCCTTGCGGTGTCGGTTGGGCTGTCCTGTCAGGCCATTCTCATCCCCACTGGTCAGCGCTGCGTCCGGCTGGTTGTTGTTGGCAGCATCCTTGCTATAGTCGGCCCCTAGGCGGCGCTCTGAGCCCCACTTCTGCAGTGAGTGGACCTCACACTCCTCTAGCGCTGGCCAATAGGACAGCAGGTCGTTGCCATCCAAGTCTGACACAAAATGATGAACAATCGCCAATGGCCAGAAATTAATTACAAATAAATAAGCACTGTAGCCATTATGAAAATGATTTATAAAAGTGACATATTTCAAATGCAAAACGATTTGTACTGATGAAGAGTTCTCAGTGTCTGACATTTTCAGCATGTTTGGATATTTCTGTGGTATCTATTGGTATCATATACTGTATCTTATAAATACATAATGTATAGTACAAAATGCATTGATTTGTCTGACATTTTCATTTTTGACATTTCATGTTTGACATTTTCTGACATTTCAGGGATACCTTTGGTGCCATTGTGGGCTGGCTCTGTGAGTAGCCGCTCGCTGTGATTGGTCCGTTTGAAGCGTCGCTGGATGCGGCCACGGAGACGAACGTTGTCCTCACTCTCGGAGGAGGGGATAGAGAGACTACGCTCCTCTTCCAGAGAGAGATCAGAGTCAGAATCTGAGTCCTCACCTGAGAGAGAGAGAAACACTGTTTCCAATGCCACCCAAAGCATTTACATTTAAATTGAGTTGAGGCACAACAAGAGAAGATAGAGCCGGTGTTGGTCATTCTTAAAAAATAGCTCATATATATTTATGATAATTTACATTTTATTGTACACAATGACCCTAACTGTTTATACCTTTTTTTAATGCATGTGTTTGTGACAAGTTAAAAGTTTAGTTTATTTGGCACAGGCACAAAAACACAGATGTACAGTAGTTGCATGAAGAGTATATAGAAAATCCTATGCTACCACTCCACACTGCATGTGTGTGTTTGCCTGAGTACCTCCATCCCTATGAAACATGGCCACATCCAGATCCGTGGCACCAGTCTGTCCCAGATTGTGTTCCAGTGTCTGGCGGGCTAGCAGGTTCTCTCTGAGGGGGTGTTAACAAGTGTATTTTTCATTTACAGAAGATATCACACACTGAGACACTACTGATCTACACATTAATATGACATTATCCCGGTAACTCATCTACTGTATATACATCTATCTAACCTCACATACAAATGTACATTAGACCTGCACACCAAACAGTATTCTACAGATCACTGCATGTAAATACTGGGACTCAGAGGCTCCTGGACTTAAAAGCATGTTCACTGAAGGAGCTTCAGATTTGAGGAATGATTAGCTGCGGAGACTCGGCCCCAGTGTGTGTACTGACCTAGCACTGCTGACTGAGGAGATGGTGGAGGCTCCCAGCGTGATGCGGTGCAGTCCACTCTGTTCCAGCAACGACGCAGTGTTGTAGGGGTTCTGACCCTGGACACACGTGTTCAGAAATACATTCAGAAATTCATCAACATCTCACGTCAAACCATGTGACATTGTGTCACATTTAGTCCGAGCAACAGCCCTACCCCAGATGGGTCAGTGGGAGGAAAGAAATGTGAAGACAGTGGGCTAAGCACAATGCATTGTTGAATATGGGTCAAACACCCTGAGGGGCACATTAAGGCAGGACCCGGTGATGTGTGGTGGATGAGGAGGTGATGTGTGAAGAATGAGTGGGTGATGTGTGAAGAATGAGTGGGTGATGTGTGAAGAATGAGTGGGTGATGTGTGAAGAATGAGTGGGTGATGTGTGAAGAATGAGTGGGTGATGTGTGAAGAATGAGTGGGTGATGTGTGAAGAATGAGTGGGTGATGTGTGGTGGATGAGTGGGTGATGTGTGGTGGATGAGTGGGTGATGTGTGGTGGATGAGTGGGTGATGTGTGGTGGATGAGTGGGTGATGTGTGGTGGATGAGTGGGTGATGTGTGTGGGTATGTGAATATATGGTGGACAGCAGGGGGCTGTGCTCACAGGGATCTGCGGGGCTCTTGGTAAGTCCTCGTTGGGGCTCTTCTTTCCCAGACACGACATCTTCCAGACCTCCTGCACTTCAGAGTTCAGCACGGTGAACACCAGCAATACAACAAGACCCTGAGCAGAGGGAAAAACCCACGTCAACACACACCATGCACCTAGCAAAGGGTACACAAAATAATACACCATGTACCTAGCAAAGAGTACACACAATAATACACCATGCACCTAGCAAAGGGAAAACACAATAACACACACCATGTACCTAGCACAGAGTACAAACAATGAAACACCATGTACCTGGCAGAGTACACACAATAAAACACCATGTACCTAACAAAGAGTACATACAGTAACACACACCATGTACCTAGCAAAAAGTACACACAATAATACACCATGTACCTACAGTTGTGCTCATAAGATTGCATGCCCTGGCCGAAATTGTGAAATTTTGGCAATGATTTTGACAATGATTGTTCATGCAAATAATCTGACTGTTATGTAAGGATAGTAAATATATGAAGACATGCATTATCACATAGTTGCTTGGTTCCTTTGTAAACCATATTGTTAACAGAAATCACCCAAATGGCCCTGATCAAAAGTTGACATACTCTTGAATGTTAGACACACAAGGTGACACACACAACTTAAAATGGCACTTTAAGGTTAATTTCCCACACCTGTGGCATTTTTAATTGCAATTAGTGTCTGTGTATAAATAGTCAATGGTTTTGTTAGCTCTCATGTGGATGCAATGAGCAGGCTAGATACTGAGCCATGGGGAGCAGAAAAGAACTGTCAAAAGACCTGCGTAATAAGATAATGGACCTGCATGAAGTTAAAAAAAGATATCCAAAGCCATGCCAGTCAGTAGTGTTCAATCACTTATTAAGAAGTGGAAGAATAAGGGATCTCTTGATTCCAAGCCAAGGTCAGGTAGACAAAGATAGATTTCAGCCAAAACTACCAGAAGAATTGTTTGGGATACAAAAAAAACCCCACAGGTAACCTTGGGAGACATACAGGCTTCTTTGGGAAAAAATGGTGTGGTTGTTTCAAGGAGCACAATACGACGATACTTGAACAAAATGAGCTGCATGGTTGAGTTGCCAGAAAGAAGACATTTCTGCACCAGTGCCACAAAAACGCCCGGTTCCAATATGCCTGACAACACCTCGACACACCTCACTGCTTCTGGCACACAGAAATAGAGCTTTACGATCATAATCACTGTTTGGATAGGGGTCAACAAGGCCTATAGTGAAAAGAACACTATCCCCCCTGTGAAGCATGGTGGTGGCTCACTGATGTTTTGGGGATGTGTGAGCTTGGGGAACCTTTTTTTAATTGATGGCAAGGAGAATGTTGCAAGTTATCGACAATACTGGCAGACAAATTGCATTCTTCGGCACGAAGGCTGCTCATGGGTTGCTCTTGGACTTTCCAGCATGACGATGTCCCTAAGCACAAAGCCAAGTTGACCCTCCAGTGGTTACAGCAGAAAATGACAAGGTTCTGAAGTGGCCATTACAGTGTCCTGACCTTAATATCATCGAGTAACTGTGGGGAGATCTCAAGTGTGCAGTTCATGCAAGACGAACAAAGACTTGGCATGACCTGGAGGCATTTTGCTAAGACGAATTGGCAGCTATACCACCTGCAAGAATTCTGGGCCTCATAGACAACTCTCACAAATGACTGCACGCTGTCATTGAAGCTAAAGGGGTCAATACATCATATTGAGAACTGAGGGAATGTAGACTTTAAAACAGGGGTGATTTCACTATGAATCCCAAGAGAAATAAAAAAAACATTGTTGTGCCTGCTCACTCGTGTTTTCTTTAAAAATGGTACATCTATTACCAATTCAGGAGTATGCAAACCTTTAAACACAACTGTAGACAAGAGTACTGTACACACAATAATCCACCATGTACCTGGCAAAGAGTACAAACAATAACACACACCATGTACCTAGTAAGGAGTACAGACAATAATACACCATGTACCTAGCAAAGAATACACACAATAATACACCATGTACCTAGCAAAGAGTACACATAAACACACCATTTACCTAGCAAAGAGTACACACAATGAAACATCATGTACCAAGAAAAATGCATACACTAAATAACACACCAGGTACCTAGCAAATGGTACACACAGTAACACACCATGTACGTAGCAAAGAGTATGCACAATAACACACCATGTCCCTAGCAAAGAGTACACACAAACACACACCATGTTGGCTACCTACCAAACAGTACACACAAAAACACACATTTAGCTATCAACAAGAACAAGCTATGTACCTAGCAAAGAGTACACACAATAACACATCATGTAGGTAGCAAAGTGTACACAATAACACACCACATACCTAGCAAAGAGTACACAAAAGAACACACAATTTACTTAGCTAAGAGTACACACAATAAAACATCATGGACCTAGCAAGGAGAACACAGAATAACACACCTTGTACCTAGCAAAGAGTACACACAATAACACATTGTTTACCAAGCAAAGACTACACACAATGACACACCATCTACCTAGCAAATAGTACACACAATGACACACAATATACCTAGCAAAGAGTGCACACAATGACACACCATGTACCTAGCAACCTAGCAAAGATTACACACAATGACAGATCTACCTAAAAAAGAATACACACAATAACACACCATATACCTAGCAAACAGTACACACATTAACACACCATTCACCTAGCAAAGAGTACACACAATGACACACTATGTACCTAGCAAAGAGTACACAAAATGACACACCACATACCTATAAAATAGTACACCATTTACTTAGCAAAGAGTACACACAATAACACACCTTGTACCTAGCAAAGAGTACACACAATGACAGAACATCTATCTAGGAAAGAGTACACACAATAACACACCATTTACCTAGCAAAGAGTACACACAATAACAACATGGACATAGCAAGGAGAACACACAATAACACATCATCTACCTAGCAAAGATTACACACAATTACCGAACATCTATCTAGAAAAGAGTACACAAAATAACACACCATATACCTAGCAAACAGTAGTACACACAATAACACATTGTTTACCAAACAAAGAGTACACACAATGACAGAACATCTATCTAGAAAAGAGTATACACAATAACACACCATATACCTAGCAAACAGTACACATAATAAACCATCTACCTAGCAAAGAGTACACACAAAGACACACCACGTACCTAGAAAATAGTACACAAAAAACACACCATTTACTTAGCAAAGAGTACACGAAATAAAACATCATGGACCTAGCAAGGAGAACACACAATAACACACCTCGTACTCTAGCTAGCAGAGTTTACACAGTAACACACCATGTACCTAGCAAACAGTACACAAAAGCCAGCCCATTGTACCTAGCAAAGAGTACACACAATAACTCATCATGTACCAAAAAAAATCGTACACTCAATAACACACCATGTACCTAGCAGAGTTCACACAGTAACACACCATGTACCTAGCAAACAGTACACACAAAAACCTACCATGTACATGTACCTAGTAAAGAGTACACACAATAACTCATCATGTACCAAGAAAAAAGCGTACACTCAATAACAAACCATGTACCTAGCAGAGTTCACAGAGTAACCCACCACGTACCTAGCAAAGATTACACACAGTAACACCCCATGTACCTAGCAAAGAGTACACACAGTAACCCACCACGTACCTAGCAAAAAGTACACACAGTAACACAACATGTAACTAGCAAAGTGTACATACGGTAATACACCATGTGCCTAGCAAAGAGAACACACAATAACACACCATGTACCTACAAAAGAGTACACACAATAACACTGTGTTTACCTAGCAAAGAGTACACACAATGACACACCACCTACCTAGCAAAGAGTAAACACAATAACACACCATGTACCTAGCAAAGAGCACACACACAATAACACAGTGTTTACCTAGCAAAGAGTACACACAATGACACACATTATACCTAACAAAGAGAACACACAATAATACACTATTTACCTAGCAAAGTGTACACACAAAAAACACTATATACCTAGCAATAAGTACACACAATAACACATCATGTAGGTAGAAAACCATGTACCTAGCAAAGAGTACAAAAACATACCAAGTACCAAGGAAAGCATACACACAAAAACACACCATGTACCTAGCAAAGATTACAAAAGCATACCATGTACCAAGCCAAGTACACACTAACACATTATGTACCTAGCAAAGAGTACACACAATAATACACCATTTACCTAGCAAAGAGTACACACAATAATACACCATTTACCTAGCAAAGAGTACACACAATGACACACCATCTACCAAAAAAGAGTACACACAAAAACACACCATGTACCTAGCAAAGAGTGCACGCAATGACACACCATGTACCTAGCAAAGAGTACACACACAAACACACCATTTACCTAGCAAAGAGTACACACAATAAATCATCATGTACCAAGAAAAAAGGGTACACTAAATAACACAACAGGTACCTAGCAAACGGTACACAAAGTAACACACCATGTACATAGCATAGAATACGCACAATAACACACCATTTACTAAGCAAAGAGTACACACAATAACACATTGTTTACCTAGCAAAGAGTACATACAATAACACATCATGTACCTAGCAAAGAGAACACACAATAACACACCATGTACCTAGCAAAGATTACACAAAATAACACACGGTTTACCTAGCAAAAAGTACACACAATGACAGAACATCTACCTAGCAAACACAATGACAGAACATCTACCTAGCAAAGAGTTCATACAATGATGCCATCTACCTAGCAAAGAGTACACTCAATAACACACTATGTTCCCAGCAAAGTGTACACTCAATGACACACCATATACCTAGCAAAGAGTACACACAATTCTACACCGTGTCTCACACAGCCTTAAAGAAACTCACACAGTCTAGTGACACACACATACAGTACACATACAGTACACATACAGTACACATACAGTACACATACAGTACACAGGATCCCTACCTGCAGTAGACACAGCACTACAAAGATATAGTGGAAGGCCAGGATGCTGTTGTTGACAGCCATCAGACCAAAGAACCAGGAGGACGTGGCCAGAAGGAGCAGAAAGAAGGCACTGCGGATGGTGGCACTGGGGAGAGTAGAAGAACCAGAGGAGAGGGGAGGAACCAGAGGAGAGAGGAGGAACCAGAGGAGAGAGGAGGAACCAGAGTAGAGGAGGAACCAGAGTAGAGGAGGAACCAGAGTAGAGGAGGAACCAGAGTAGAAGAGGAACCAGAGTAGAGGAGGAACCAGAGTAGAGGAGGAACCATAGGAGAGAAGAGGCACCGGAGGAGAGAAGAACCAGAGAGACAGAGAGTGAAAAAGGTAGATTGAACCAAAGAAAGAGAGATAATGTTTTTTATATTAAAATATATTTTGTTGAGTACCTTTCTATATACACTGACTAGTAACACACTCAATATAATTGTATTCCCCACTATCAACAGTATGTGATGTAATATGTTCATCATATGACTCACATGACAGGTAGTTTCTTGGTTTCTTTTTGTGAGGGATTGCAGGACATGCGCGCAACAATCAAAAACATTGCGCCATTCATCTGGAACAAAGACAGCAGTGTGTTGGTAAACCCAGAGCAGTGTGTTGGTAAACCCAGAGCAGTGTGTTGGTAAACCCAGAGCAGTGTGTTGGTAAACCCAGAGCAGTGTGTTGGTAAACTCAGAGCAGTGTGTTGGTAAACTCAGAGCAGTGTGTTGGTAAACTCAGAGCAGTGTGTTGGTAAACTCAGAGCAGTGTGTTGGTAAACTCAGAGCAGTGTGTTGGTAAAC
>JACXGM010004297.1:0-38509 GCA_016801145.1 Umbra pygmaea | reverse complement strand
ACGTTGAGAACAAATTCTCATTTAAAACGGCGACCTGGCCAAGATAAAGCAAAGGTGCAAGTACAGACAGAGTTACACATGAATACAAATACACAAGAATAACACAATGGGTCAGGTAAGGGAGAAAGATAGAAAAGTGCAGTTGAATGTGCAGTTGAATGCAGTTGAATGCAGTGTACAGAGTAGCAGGCAAATACAACGAATTTCTGCCTTGCCGGCAGCTCTGCAACTCACTGGATAAAATACAGGTTGGTGACTGGCGCCCACATGGTTCATCCAAACACATGCCGCTGTTATGAAGCCACCGGACAGACTGTTACGTAGATTTAATGAATCCCAAGGGCATGGCAAGAGAATATCCAGGTTACAGGTAGGGGTCGTATAACAGTATGACACAGGCAAAGGTACACGAGGGCTAGACGTAATTGTAAACAGGAGCATGCGCAGGTCGAAGTACTAGAATAATCAACCAGTCCAAAAAAACGCTCAGTAATGCAGCTTACAAACTAGCAATACCTCACAACCTGTATAGACAGTGTTTGGGTTTTAAATACGTATGGGGAAGGCACAGCTGATTAGAATTCCGGTGATTAGGAACGAACAACAGTGCAGCGTTCAGGCGATCCCGGAACTGGTAGGATTGCGGCCGTAGAGCCCTCAAACCTCACATCGCCAAGTTTATCCAACATTAGTTTAAGTCAGATCATATGTTGAAGATTACACTCACCGACTATACTTCCACGATTTAAATTACAGGTGCCCAATCTGCAAACAAGGTGTCGCTGAAGTGGGATATGGTGAGGTAGCTAATAAAAGCTATCTATCCCAAATTAGCCCATGCTTATGCTTGAGGTTCTGGGAAAAGTCAGAGAAGCCTTAGTCAGGTTCGAACCACTGATGTTGCTTGTCCTGCAAGCCAGTTGTTTAGCTCACTATACCACGTGCCATGTTACAAAGCTCACATCATTCCAAACTGGTTTCTTGGACATTGCAATTGATTCACTGTACTAAAATGGCCTCCACAGTCACCTGGGGCCTCATGTATAAAAGATTGCGCAGCTTACATACCAGAAGATGGCGTACGGCCAAAACTGGAAAAGTACGTACGCACAGAAAAATTCACATGTATAAAACCGGTCGTACGCCAGGTCCTGCACACCTTTCCTTTATAAATCACAATCAACATGAGATTGACCGCACGTGAACGAGCCACTGATCCCGCCTTGCCTCCTCCCCTAAATGAATATGCAGATGCAGGCCTCGTGGCTTTACTTTTTTCCACAAATGCAAAAATCTCATAAGATAAATACATTTTGCACATTTGAATTAATATGTATTAATCCCAGGCCAAGAAGATAATACTACCATTTTCTCTCTAGAGCTACTGTTAGCCAGTCTACAGACAATTGAAATGCTTTAGCATCTCGCCTGCTGTCCGGCCCGGTATAATTCACATTCTAATAATATGCCTATTTGAATAAAATTTGAATTGTTTTCTAAAATGTTATATTTACATAACCTAAATAATTACATAGCCTATATCACCTTGAATTTACCCTATAGTCAATATCCGATCATTGCAAATTTTTTTTAAACGTCCTGACATGCCTTTCAAACCTGCATTACAAAGCACTTTGTGACAACTGCTGTTGTAAAAAGGGCTTTATAAAATAAATTTGATTGATTGATTAAACCTACATTTCTTTTGTGTTCCATTTTCAAAACAGCCGAAGTCACAATCATATTTTGCAACTTTAGATCTTCCCTCTTTATATGTTTTACCATTATGCTAAATATTAATCTCTAACATACTACAAGAACTGTTCGCGTCAGGTGAGAATTTGATAATGCGGCTCGTAGGGAGAATATCAATCTCATATTGGTGTTCTTTAGATGTGGAGAAGTGAAAATATATGTTATTTTTTATATTTCATCATTCATTATGAACTGCTTCATCTTGTTTTTAAACATATAGGCTACGTTAGTAACCAATGTTGTATGCAAGTTATGTTTTACTGACCATCGTCCCGTAAACATCCCAAAGTCGGTTATGAACCGTCCCAGACATTTTTGTACTAGGCTATATAAAGTGGGACGCCTTGTATTTCGAGCCCTGCTCAAAAGTTTCTGTGACGGCCCGCGTATTCTCACGTCAAGTAAATTTTTATACATCACACAGTGTGCGTGGAAACCAGCGTACGCAAGCTTTTCGTGCATACGCAAGGTTTATACATGAGGCCCCTGGTCTCAATCCATTCAATCGATTGAGGTGTAATGTAGATGAAACAGAGATTCGCAACATGGAAATGTAGCCGACAAATCTGCAGCAACTGCGTGAGCTTAGCTGCGTAGCTTACATTACCAAACATATTTTTTTTTTACTTAGCTAGTTAAGGGGCCCTATCTTGCACCCAGCACAACACAGCGCAAAGCCCGAACGCAAGTGTCTGCTAGTTTAAGCCCGACGCAGCTGTCAATTTCCCGTCCGGCGCCCGCGTCGTTTAAATAGCAAATGCACCTGTGCCCATATTTGATCCCATGGGCATGCTGGTCTAACAGGGAGGTGTGTTCAGGATAATTCTGGGTGTATTGCTATCTTGAGGTATCAGAAACTGTTCGCGCCATTGACCAACAAAAACCTGGTCTAAAGTCAATGGCGCAGCATGTCATTGTTATTTTAACAGCAAATTAGTCAAATGCACCTAGGCGTATGCACAGGGCATTCACACACACTATGCTTGTTGCACACATACAGGGAAGCGCAGCAGCACACGAACATGCAAAAGATTACAAACAAAAATATTACTGTGCAAATCCGCCGTCATAATAGTAATGCACGAAATGTACAAACGGGAATGGGAGATGAATTCTGTGATTGGTTTATTGCATGTTACGCCCAAAACACACCCATGAATTAATAAAGACACTTAGTACAACCCTTTTAGACCATGCGCTTAGTGCATGCATGGACCCTTTTATTCCCTGTCAAACTAGCAAAAGTGGATTTGGACATGCCCAAAACGCACTTGCGACATGTGCTTCACGCAATGCAATCGGTAAAATATTGCCCAGAATGTTAAAAATACTTGTTTAGCTAACGTTAGAAATAATACTTGCAGTCTAGTTAGTTGCAAAAACTAGACTGCAAATTGGTACCCGATCCATCACCAGAGCTACGTCAAAAGGCAATTTTATTATCCCTTTCCATAAAACATAATTCGGCCAAACTGCTTTTTCAGTGAAAGGGGCAAAATTATGGAACTCTTTGCCAGAACGCTTTAAATGACATTAGCCACCTTCAAAAAAAATACAAAACTGTGGCTCATTCAAGAACAATATTGCTCTCATACTTCATTTTTTACACTGTGCTCTCTCTGTATACTTTCTTTCCATCCTCATTCTATTGCATTTTATTTCACATCTATCTTATTTTGAATAATGGTAATCTGTATTTGTACTTTTAACTAAAAGCCCTACTAAGGACAAGTGATCGTGAATTAGCTTTAGCTAAAAACACTATGATACATGTATCAGATCACTGTTAAGTTTATCTATGTTTTTTGGTATCTGTCCCTATCTAAATAAACTTTATAAAAATAATATATATGCAATAAGCACAATTATTAGTCCAATTAATCCTCCACTTTTTAGCTCTTATGTCGGACATTGTTGTGTGTTACTGTCTTTGCTGTTGAGCGTATTACCGTTCTTTTGCATGTATATATATTTTTTTTCATTGTACTTTGCATCACTCTACATTAAATACAGTATGTCTTGCAGCTATGTGATTGCTTCTGTCCCTTTCTTGCCACTACTGGGACAATATAAATATATTTTATTTGCCTTATTCAAGGTTTGATAATACTGTGTTTTAATAGTTTTCACCAAATAAATGCTGTGAATGACAATATGTTTATTTACAATTTGGGAGAAATGTTGTCAGTAGTTTATAGAATAAAACAAAATGTTCATTTTACCCAAAAACATACCTATCAATAGTAAAACCAGAGAAACTATTTTTTTGCAGTGGTCTCTTCATTTTTCCTTAGAGATGTACTACAGTGTCTTAAAATTATTAAAGGATCACTGGAACATGACATACTGTATCAGACATCTTCAGCTAACGACTGTAGACAACCAATAACCTCAAGTAACAGTCTAATAAAGGTCTGCTGTACTGTAGGTCTATTAAACATTTTGACATGCATCATTCAAATGTTTGCTGATGTGCACTTTCAATCAAGTTCTCAACAACACCTTCTTGTGTGCGATATGTTCTGACACTCACAGCCAACCTCCCCTTGATGTTCTAAATGGAATGTAAACTTCCGATCTCATGCCGACATCTATGAGTCATATTTTTGCTCTCTGGGTTGAAGCACCTGCTCCATCTTCCCTGCTGCTGATGATGTAGGTTAAAAAAGTAAGTCTAAATCAAATGTAGTACTACTGTGGCCATCAGTAGCACAGTATATATTTAGTGACCCTATATACTTAGTACCCCAGTCTGCAGGGGCACTGCTAAGGATTTTGGGCCCCATGAAAATAATCTTGACAGGGCCCCCAACACAGCTGAGACAGGGCTTCTCTGGGCCCCCTCTTAGTCATGGGCCCCGAGAATCGTCATCCTTTACCCCCCCTTTACAGCGCCTCTGCCAGTCTGACACCAATGGTGGAAAATTCAATCTCTGAAATGCAGAAACAAACCTTACATAATTTGGTCAGTTGCACCAATTTACTTCTGTGTACTTATGTTATATGCTAGGCTATGTCCTGCCTGCCTTGAAGAGATTGAAAAGGAAATTACAAAAATTGAAGCTAAACCCTTTCTGATATTTTATATTTGTTGTGTTTCATCTCCATGTTCATCCAATCGTGATATTTCCAAATATTCAGTGACAGAAAAAAATACAAAAACTGAAAGATTGCATATCACTATCTCAGTGACTGACCATTGGTGATATTTAAACCAACAAGCTACACTTTATAGATCAAGGTACCCATCTCTGAACTGCAAGCTGAACACAAGACAGAAACAACATTGACCCAATGTTAAGATGCTTGTGTCATTTTAAGCATATAATGGTATTAGATACAGTTTATTTGGTACAGATTTTGGCATGTTGACCCTCTTATTCTGTCTTCTCCTCTATATAAAAGGGCAAATGGCTAGGCTTAAGTTTCATAAGGGAAGACAAAAAGGCACAGTATCAAAGGACAGTTAGAGCATGTTGCAACTTTCATGAAGATTAGATTCAGAAAAACAACATGAAAAACTGTAGCTTTTTCAAATAACAACTTGTAGAACTACATGGAAACTGGGAGGGCAAAAGAACAGGTGTCCTGGCATACACAGAATTTAATCTGACATGTGCTTGGAGACGCTAATACTGACTACCAAGTGAAGTGTGCAAAAAGGCACAAAATTGTGTACATTAATTGAGTCTAAATCCGGCCCAACCTGCACAGCCTTACAAAATAATATTCAGAGAATCTCTTCCATTGGTAAAACTGAGTAATTACAGGTTCACAAGCCACCCGGACTGCTGTCTGTGTTTGTAGACTAACCTATGGTCATAGATTTAGGGTGGGAATGTTAAGGAAACATGTAATTGTCCCAACCAATAGTTGGGCAGGATTATCAATAGCACATATAATTGGTAAAAATTTGTCCTTACCAATGTTCATCAAAACCTACGCCCTTGGACTAACCCCTGGACTGTGGAACATCAGTCTAGAAACCGGCCTCTGTGATCCAGCTGTATATCCCAGGCTGGCAGTTGAGGCTTTCAGACGGCAGGAGCGGATTTCCAAGGAAAACAAAATGGAGATGAATACAGTGTGACTACCATTTATGAGACCCGACTGTCTGGGAAAAAAGAAAGGAGGGGGATGAAGGGTCGAGGGAGAGAGAATAGACCATTGAGGAAAGCCAAGTAGGGTTGAAGGGATGACAAGGTTGAAAGGAAATGAGAGGATCGGGACAAGGAGAGGGGTAGAGAGCAAAAGGAAAGGGAAGGAAAATGAGTCAAAAAGTGAGAGCCAAGCATTGAGGTAGGGAGCATAAAGGCCAGGAGATGTTTCTACTGATGTCAAATCCAGACAGCACATCATCATGGATCCATAAGGTGGTGCCACTCTAAAGCCAGATGTCACGACAAAGGCGTGCAAGAAGAGTGATGCTGTCATGGTGATGCTGTGGCCGTGCTGGCTAAGATGTCAAAACAACAGCAACATTTCTCTGTCAAAGCTAAACCATCTGTCCGTGATGAGGCCTAACTGTAAAGGTTAGAAAACTTGGGCAGAATTTCAAATTGTCCGTGATGCCAGGATTTGAGTGGTCAATGTAGGGCACCGGGGTTCTATGTCAAAGGGCTACATCAGCATGGAAGGGTTGGCCGCGCTTCCCTTGTATCATCATATATAATGTATCTGCTGTCAGACAGGAAAGGAGCAAAAGACCTCAGAGCTGGCCTTTCAAGACTTTCTGATGTCATGTTTTGAGCTGGGTGTTCTCAGTCTTGGCATGATGAAATGCAGGGGTAAGTCGGGTCCCAGGCAGTAGGCCCACAGTATGGTGCTTTCACTTTCTGCTTTCTAAAAGGAATGCCGGTTTGCTGGGTGGAACTGGAAATAAAATCAACCTGGAAACATGCCATAGTCAGTGCATTTCTACAGTTGAAAAAAGATTCCTTTATATAATTGTAAAGCACAAGATTTTACAGGTCAGAAGGATTACCCTACATGTTGATCAGATGTCAAGAGATAATTGTGGGCATTGATAATCAAACTACTTTCTCTTTCAGCTTACAATAGTTTAACAAAATATATTTCTTGATACCTTAAAAATCTCCACATTTTATTTATTGATTCCCAACTCTATGCAGTTCAGATTTTGCCATTTGAACAGAAATTGCAATGTCACTACGAGTTGTGCTTCCACAGTGTTTAAAAAAAGTTAAACTACTATTTTGTTTGTGCCAGTAGGTTTAACAAAGAACGGCTCAGTTCAGGGAATGATTTTCCCACATGAATAGTTTTTTTGGATTCTGAATATATCAAGGAACACAGTATTTTGAGCGTTTGTAAGCTTGTCATTTGAAAGAAATAGTAGTTCAGTTGTTACGGCTCCTATTCTATAAATAGGAAATTTAAGACCTTGCATTCACAAAAGGATAGTTGCTCATGGACCAAAGACAAAAAAATCATATGTTTCGTCCAATCCTGATTAAACCATAGTCAACAGATGAAGGATTAACATGTAGACAGTCCAGTATAATATATTCATTCTGTTGAGCTTGCTGAGATATTCCATTGTGGTCTGTAGTCAAAATAAGGCTTAGAAGAAGAGCTGTGAATTAGCATCATAGAGTTAAGCATAATAAAGAGGCAAGTTTGTGTTTTTGTGTGTTTCAGCCCAAAATCTCAGGAATTACATTTAGGGAACTTGTAAAAGCAATTACATTAAATATGAAAAGGGCTGTCACTGTGCAGCCTGGATGATAGAATCAGTTGTGAGGGTAATCAACTTTAAATAGTGTAAATGTTTGTTAGGGCATCATAGTTGGGGGTGGTGGATGGGGGGCTACATAGTTGACTTTCACCACATTGGTTACAAAATCAAATCCGGTGGAATGTGAGATGGTTTTGTGTTTTCTTGTTTCAAGTATGTGCATATAAAACAATTTGACGTGCATGTATTTCGATCTGAGAAAGTGAAGTATGTAAAACCAGGCTGGTTTATGAGCAGGCATATACTACGGTACATCTTCAAGAGAGGCAAGGTAAAGTATTTGTGTGAATAGAAAATATTGTAGCATCAGGTAATGCTAGTGTACATCTCATTTACTTTACTATTTCTTATAGTGCACTACTTTTTACAGAGTTCGTGGTACAGTAAACTGAATGTGTGGGGCAAGATGTCCTAGTGGTTAACATCTGGTACAAAATGTTCCTGGTTCTAATCCCCCAACCAGCACGTTGAAACTAACCCAACTTGATCCTCCTGTCCCTATAACATTTCCCCCAGGTTTTAGTTTTAAACTTGAAGTTGTTCCTAATCATTTTACCTGAGAACTATGGGTTCTCTGACTTCCCTCGGGCCCCCTGTATGAGGTAGCCCACAATTGGCATAGCGCTGCCCAGGATTTGGGTTAGATAGTAAGTCAGATATAGTAAGGTTATCATGCCACGTCAATCTCCAGCAACTCCTTGTGTTCAGATCGGGCGACTGTGAATTCAATAGCAGAAGTGTTGTCTGCCTGTGACTCGGGCGACATATGCTTAGATCAACCATGTGTGTGCCCCTTGTCATCCCACTGATCTGTACAAGGAGTTGCGGAGGTGCCAACAAGGCAGGATTAGAGAGGGAATTGGGAAGGGAGGAAAATCTGGAAAAATAAGAAATAATAATAATGATAACTAAAAAAATGTATAGCTGATGTCTGATTAATTAATGAAATTTCCAAGCTCCTCCAAAAATGGGTATAAAGACATGGAACTCATCTAAAAGTGACCTCATCCTTTCTCATGGTAGATTTCACATGACTGGGAATACAAAGATGCATCTGTCGGTCAGTGATACCTTTGATTCACATCATCCAAAACTCAAATGAGGGACATTTCTGCTTAGTATGCAGAGCGTGGAAGAACAGATCTTAGGATTTGCGTACACATTGTGACATGGCTGTCTGTGTATTATCATGCTGAAACATGAGGTGAGGGTTCTGGGCTGCTGGAGTTACACATGCTTTTGTGGTTTTGGCAGTGGAATAAAGATGGCAGTGGAACAATATTAACTTGTTGAAATAATTGTTTAACTGCGCTTTAGCAAGCACATTAGCAATTTTTGTTAATGCTATGTTCAAATCAACTAAATGTTTTCATATATGTATATCTAGCCTACAGTAGTTGTGCTCATAAGTTTGCAGACCATGGCAGAAATTATGAAATTTCAGAATTTATTTTGACAATATACTCTGTAAGGATAGTACTCATATGAAGCCATTAATTATCACATAGCTGGCAGATCAAAAGTTTACATACTAAAGTTTACATGGCCCTGATCAAAAGTTTACATCCCCTTGAATGTTTGGCCTTGTTACAGACACAAGGTGATACACAGGTTGAAATGTCAATTAAAGTTTACTTTCCCACACCTGTGGAATATTCAATTGCAATTAGTGTCTGTGTATAAATAGTCAATGAGTTTATTAGCTCTCAAGTGGATGCACTGAGCAGGCTAGATTTTGAGCCATGAGGAGCAGAAAAGTATTGTCCAAAGACCTGCGTAATAAGGTACAGGAACTGCATACAGTTTGAAATGGATATGAAAAGACATTCAAAGCCTTGCAAATCCCAACCAGTATGGCTCAATCACTTACTGATACCAAGCCAAGTTCAGGTAGACAAAAAAGATTTCAGCCAAAACTTCCAGAGTTTTTCAGGATACAAAGACAAACCCACAGGTAACCTCAGGAGACATACAGACCACTTTAGAAAAATACAGTGTGGTTGTATCAAGAAGCAGAATATGACGATACTTGAACAAAAGTGAGCTAGATGTTCGAGTTGCCAGAAAGAAGCCTTTACTGTGCCAGTGTCACAAAAAAGCCTGGTTACAATATGCCTGACAACACCTTCACATGCCTCACAGCTTCTGGCACACTACTTTGGAGTGATGTGACCAAAATAGAACTTTATGGTCACAACCATAAGCGCTATGTTTGGAGAGGGGTCAACAAGGCCTACAAATACCATCCCCACTGATATTTTGGTGGTCTGTGAGCTCTAAAGGCACAGGACACCTTGTGAAAATTGATGGCAAGATGAATGCAGCATGTTATCAGACAATACTGGCAGACAATTTGCATTCTTCTGTATGAAAGCCGTGCACGGGACACTCTTGGACATTCCAGCACGACAATGACCCTAAGCACAAGGCCAAGTTGACCCTCCAGTGGTTACAGCAGAAAAAGGTGAAGGTTCTGGAGTGGCCAATACAGTCTCCTGACCCTAATATCATTGAGCCACTCTGGGGAGATCTCAAACGTGCTGTTCATGCAAGACAACCAAAGACTTAGCAAAAAGCCTCCAGGTCATGCAAAAGCAAATGGGCAGCTGTACAGCGTGCAAGAACTTGGGGCTTCATAGAAAAACTCCACACTTTCATTGATGCAAAAGTTTCATTATTTATGACACAGGTCATACATTGACTCCCATGAATGTGACTCCCATGAGAAAAAAAAAGATGCCTGCTCACTCATGTCAACTGGAACCAAATGAACATTGTGCTTTTATCTTAAGATCTTGTAATCCGGTATTCTCCCTCTACTTGTTGACTTCAGACAGCATGATGATCTTTTGGGAAAAGCAATACGTTAGTATGGATTTTACCCTACATCTCTAAACTTTGGTTTAAAAGCGAATGATTAGGATTCTTAGTAGGCTCCATTGACATCCTCTAAGGGATCAATCTTTACAAGCCAGAAAGAATCAAAGCACCAATTTCCACTGTTAATCAGCATTTGGTCAATTTTAGTAATTAGTTGTTGCTCAACTTTATTTCATAAAAGACTTTGTGAACAAAGTAGAAGTGTCAGGGGTTTAGGAGGAGAAAGATATTTGTGAGCATGTTTCTTTGCTTTTGTGTGTGTGTGTGTGTGTATGTTTGTAAGACAAGGACTAAAATGGTGATAGTTAGGGCAGAGGGCAGGGGGCTCATTTATCAAGAGTGCATACACACAAACCATGCATGCAATTGTTTGTATGTAAAGTATGGGATTCGTTAATATGACTGTCTGCTTGAGAATGTTCACATATCTTTGCACAGTCTTGTCCATGCACAGGTATGTACATACATTGCCTCGCATAAGTATTCACCCCCTTGGATGTTTTCACCTGGAATGGAATTGGATTCTATTGGGATTTTTACCATTTGTTTTACACAAACTACAGAGCACTTTTAATGTGCACCCAAAAGCACCATCCAAGAATGCTATGAACAGCGCGCGTCCACTCAATGTACCGATGATATGATTACAAGGTGCTGTTTAATAGCATCAGGTGAAAAGCATGACTTCTTCTGCCCTTTTGGTAATATTTGAATATTTTCACTTGAAGAAAAGCATAGTTCCCCATGCTAAAGGTGCTTATTTTTCTGTAATTTTTTTACCAGTTAAACAATCAAGGAGACAACCAAATAAATAATGCTGACATACAGTACACTCAACTAGTCACATTTTTGCAAATACTGTATAGTATGTATATTTCATGTACAGAATTTAATGTTTCCCACAAGCTTAAATGGATGATTTTAACCATATGGGTAATTAGGGGCATATTGAAATGCAAATAGCTATGATCGTGCACAAGCACCGAGTCTGAGAACAGTTGGTATTTATAAATGATGATTTCCTTCCAGTGTGCATGAAAAAGTCATAGCACCTTCATTTTTCTATGCGTAACTACATTCCTAATTCTATTCAAAGAAACAATTTTAGGTGGCTGATTGTTTCTACATACTCTTAATAAATGAGCTTCCAAGAGTGGAGCCTTAGACAAAGGCTGTGTCCAATATCACTAAGGTATCCCTATTTAGGGTAATTCTTTTGAGCTGGACCCATATTGGTCTAGAAAGGAGTGCACTAGAATGCCAGTAGTGCCATTATGGATGCAGACTTTGTCCTCGCTGTACTGCAGCCCCCAAAAAATAAAGATACACAACAGGAGGGGAGAGAGCAAACCTTTCAAATCACCACAAATGGATCTGAAGAAAAATATACACATACAGATCTGTAGTGGAGGTCAGAGAACAGCATGAAACTGGGATAATATTTTTCAAATATCCAGTCTGGTCTGAGAGCTTGTGTTATTCATTTTTTAGCAGTAGGGGATGCGCACATTTAACATCTGTATAGGCGGGTATGCATTTTATGTTGGCTTTCAGGAATTTGGTACATCTGGATACATGTTGAGAGACAGCTAAGGGAAAATAGTCAATTTTCCCCACTTGCCTTTTCTTCCTTTTCAGCTATGCGTCACTCTCACGTTCTCTCTCTGTCCTGACACACCTTTGACATCATTCACCTCTATCTTTCACGCTTGTCTCCATCCTTCTTAGCTAACTTCACCTCTCATAAAAATCTTTATTTTCTCTCTGTCCACCGTATCTTTCTATCTACAGCCTGTATTTATTTATCACTCCTGTGATAACAGGCAAATCACATGTGCTTTATAAAGCTGTATAATCACATTAGCAGATACCAACTGCTTATAGAAAAGCCCAGCTTAATACCACCAACAGCAGGCAATAACATGTTGATGAACAGTGGCCAGGAAAATCCTAAAAAAGGAAGGAACCTGCAGTAATAAAAGTCTAGAGAAATTGGACAAAATCTGGGGTCTGTATGGTACGCTTGTTATTGTCCCAGTTGAGGATTATTATATGTACAGTATAACATTATACAGTAAGTCCAAATTGTTCATAAAAAATATTGTTACATTATTTCAAAATGTATAGTATACTTCTTTAAGGGTATACTTTAGGTGTGATAGAGGCAGCATCCTGTTAACATAACCATAGCTTACTGCCAAGCAGCAGTTGAATTAAACCCAAAACACTATTTTCAAATCATACACTGTTTCATATGTTTATATTATATCCCCTACAGTTCTCATCTATTTACCATGGTCTACACTGCTAAAACATCATAAACTTTGTAGGAAATCTAGTGCACTTTTCCAACACACTGCTTCTGTTTACAGAAATGAAATGCTAAACGTAAAGTAGTCAATTTCATCCATTGTCTGTTTGCAAAATGGATTTACATGTACTGTAGGATCAATTTAAATGCTGCACAGACCATTTTGGAGAGACGTACAGTACTTGCATATTTGATACAAATAGCTTTGTCCAGATGGCATTGTTATGTATTTTATTGTAAAATGGCAATTACCCAGTTGGTGAGTGGACAGCCTTTTAGTGTAAGCAGAGCTCAGGGGATTTACATGTGGGAAAAGGAACTCTGCTGGATCAATTAGAATTTACATTATTGACTTGGGGACTTTGCTTTTCCAACTGATGTTCCAACCCTCGGTGTGAGGATTAAACACCGAACACCATATCATTGACAGTTACTATTAATTTCGATTGGTTTCGCCTTGTGAATATCTGAACATGTCAGACAATTTCCAATTTGCTGAGGCCTAAAGTGTAGGCCTGGTAACATCCTGTTGAAATTTCTGCAGTGGAAAGTCATATTTTAGTCTTATTTAGTTTGATTACAGGCCATTCCAACATCTGCCTTTTCCGTTCTCTCAGTCAGTAAGACTCACTACTTAACAAAACCACAATTAAGGTTTACAACTTTCCAGAGCTTCACTCTCTTTTCCTTTCTCTTCACAGTTTTTCCTTTACATTTCTCTTGGAAATTTTAGAAGTATAGACTGACTTTTAAACCACAAAAAGCATAACAAACACTCCCGCCAAAAAATAGTTTGTTGCATGTTCTTTAAACACAGCCATGAATCCCTGGGCTTAGGCCTAAGCAGAGGAGCTCACTATGTATTAACTTTTGCTTGGACGGGCTGTCTGTCTGTAAGAGAACATGAAACTGAACTGCAAAGCCAAATATTTGTGAAACATGTCCAGCAAAATAAGACAATGTCTGTGTCCCAGTAGATAGCCTATACACTAACTTGTGCACTCGCTTACTAGTGCACTATATTTGAACAAGTAGTTACTATAGATGGTGCACAACATTTACAGATGCAACAGAGCTGAATGTTGTTTTCACCGGGTGCATTTTACTTTTATAAAAATTTCTGAAGATAAAGATAATGTGGAAATGTTATAAATTGTGTGACATGGTGTACCCTGTTGCCAGGCTAGGAGCTTGGTCCTGGAGATGGATCTTATCCATGTTAACAGATGTTAGACTTTTTAAACATGGACGGGATTCTGAAAAGTGCTGGAACTGCCGGAGAATAAATTTATGCTAACACAGGGTATTAAAGGTGACATATTGGCATTCTAATGGAATACCTTAAGTGTTATTCTGCTAAGAAGGAAAAAAAAGAATGTGAAATGTAGTTATTATTGGATTGAAGTGTGTTGTTAGAATAATCAATTAATAGATATAACAAAAGGCAAAACAACACTTTAATTTGTGAACTACAGATAAATATTTCCATTTAGATATTTCATGGATATTGTACATTCCAGCCAAGTGCCAATACGGTTTAAAAATGTGTTCCCTAGTGCTCTAGTTAAACACAAATTGCTTCTATTTATAGCCAGTATCTACACTGAACTATAATATAAAAATCAGTCAGTATCTGGTGTGACCACCATTGCCTCATGCAGCATGACATGTCCTGATCTGATCGGGCTGAGGATTATGACCTATGAAACATTGTGCCACTTTTCAATGGCTTTATACATTGTTGACAGGATATTGACAGGAACTGGAACACACTGTTTTTTCAGCTGGATTCAGAGCATCCCAAAAAAAACAGAAATTAACAATTTTCTCTTCACCATGACAAATCTATTGTGGAAAGGTTTCTGCTTCTGTTTGCATTGATAGACAACTTCCATTAAACTGTTTAATCCATTAAATTAAAAGTTGAAGACAACATTTCTCATCAACATCCCAGAACACCAATAATGTGTAATGCACGTTTTCTACTGAAATTGCATATTGTAAACTTAAGATCATCATTTTGTTAAAAAAAATTGGGACACTTGAGCTGATCACTTTGGTCACTTTTTTCACTACTTTCTATTTGCTGTCAAGCTTATAGTCACAGCAGATTGCTCTTGGAATTGGAATTTTAGATCCTTGATCTGGGACAATGGAAGTGCCCAAACCTTGATCAGTCTGGTTAAATTCTGACAGCAGCAATTTGTCTATAAATTGGTCTTTTCTATCCAGCAGGAATTTGATGTCTGTTGAATTTCCTTGTTATTGTATTCTCATTTCCAGTCATTGTTCATGGTCCTTGTCCTGAGACCATTGAAATTTGGTCCTTGTATAAACATATCCTTGTATAAACAAGTCACTGATGGTGGTAGAATTATTGCAACCTACAAGTGACAGTCACTGCACTCAAAAATAAATGATTTCCAGCTACATGTACGTTATATACTTGACAATTATTAATTAATGAACATAAAATATGTATAATGAAAAAAATAGCTGTTTCACATTAATTGTTGAGAAAAGGAAAGGATACATTTTGTTTTAAAAAAACAAGGCAGGTAGGTAGCAGATGGGCAAAAAAAATGTATGCTATATTGTGTTAAGAAGCTAGCCTACTATTAGAAGTATCATTTCCAAGACAGTAAACCAGCTCTGCTATTGCTTCCTTCTTAGCTATGATACACATGCTACTGGTATATTATCAATAGAAATGGATTCAGAGCTAAACCTAAATTCCCACCCCTTATTTCCCTCAACCTATTTCACTCCTTGTCTCATGTAAACATTAACACACGACAGACTGTGCATTGCAGGCAGGGTTCAAAATGAACTTTTTCATCTACCAGCCAAACGTTTTTTTGGCTGGTGAGTGAAGAAAATATAAGAGCTACCTGCATATTTTACCAGCATTTGACTGGTAAATTGTGATTGCAGGGTAATAACCGCATACCTCAGCAGTGTGAGAGGGCTTCAACCGCTGAGGTGTGCAGTTATTCCCTGCAAATGCACAGGCTGGAGTGTGTTAATGCGCCTAAAAATCATTTGTCAACATTTTGTTTGTGAGAATATATATACAGTGGGTGAAATAAGTATTAAACATGTCAACATTTTTCTGAGTAAATATTTCCAAAGGTGCTATTGATCTTCAGTTCTTTCCATAGATTTTCAATGGAATTTAATTCAGGTGATTGGCTGGGCCATTCTAGCAGCTTTAATTTCTTTCTTTGAAACCAATTCAGAGTTTCCTTGGCTGTGTGTATGGGATCATTGTCTTGCTGAAATCTCCACCCTTGTTTCATCTTCATCATCCTGGTAGATGGAAGCAGATTTGTGTAAAGAATGTCTCGGTAGATTTACCCCTTCTTTCAAATATGTGAAGTTTGCCAGTACCATTTGCTGAAAAGTAGGCCTACGGCATGATGTTCCCAACTCCAAACATCACTGTTGGTATGGTGATTTTAGGGTGATGTGCAGCACCATTACTCCTCCAAATATGGTGTGTATTATGGCATCGAAACTGTTCAATTTTACTCTCATCTGACCACAATATATTCTCCCAGTATTTCACTGGCTTTTCCAAATGTTGTGCAGCAAACTTTAAACAAGCTTTAACATGCTTTTTTCAGCAATGGAGTCTAGCGTGGTGAGCATGCATACAAGCCATGGCGGTGGAGTGCATTACTTACTGTTTTCTTTGAGACAAGAGTACCTGCTAATTGTAGGTCTTTTTGAAGTTCTCCAAAAGTGGTCCTTGGCTCTTGGAAAACTCTTCTGATTATTCTTTTCACTCCTCTGTCAGAAATCTTGCGAGAAGCATCTGGTCGTGGCAAATTCATGGTGTAATGATTGTCTTTCCACTTCCACGTTATGGCCTCAACAGTACTCACTGGAACATTTAGAAGCTTAGAAATAAACCTATAGTCAATGCCATCATTATGTTTTGCAACAATTAGGTTGGGAAGGTCTTGAGACAGCTCTTTGCTTTTACCCATCATGAGATGTGTCTATTGTGACACTTTGGCAATAACATTATTACACATAACTTAATTTCTGAAATGATTTGTTTTGGTTTCTTTGATTGTATCGATTACTTGGGTTGTTACCAACATCTGGTGAAAAGTACTTGTCAATAGCACCTACGGACATATATTTACTGAGAAAAATGTTTTTCCTATTTCATCCAACCACATCGCCCTAGACGATTATTTTCGCACTGTGGAAGCCTTTAGTCAGATCATGCGTTCACCAACTATGCTTCCACCATTGATCCCACAGGCACCCAATCTGGACATAAGGAGATGCTGGATAACAATGTGGCAGGATAGGTAAATTGATTAATCTAACCCAAATCCCAGGCAGTGCTATTCCAATTTGTGCTGCCTCCTGCAGGAGACACAGGGGAATTCAGAGAACACATAGTCAGGCCAGGCTCAAACCTGTGACTATCATGATGTAGACTGTCATGCAATGCAGTGACTTAGTCCACTACGCCACGCGGACCCCTGAAAATATTTTTATTATTAGTGTTTTTAGCAAAATAAAACATTCATGTGGCGTGCGGTTATCATCTAACAATAATGTACCCTCCACCACTCCTCTTACTGTTGCCATGTTAGTACGCCACATAAAACAAGTAGTTCCTACTAATCTAATAATTTAGATTGTTTATAACAAGGTCTGAATACTTATGTACAGTATCATTTAATTTAAATAAAATGGCACACGTTTTCCAGTCTGCTTTAGCAATGCATTTGTTTATGCAATTCACATTTTTAGTTGGTACAGACTTGACCCCATTGACATCAGACAGCCTATAGCCATGTACTGACAATACTTGCAATTGCAATTTTTCTGGAGATTTTAAATGCATTTATTAAAAGCCACAATGTCCAATCTTGTCTGTGAAAGAAAAGGTATGAATACGGGCAGATTTAATGTATGCAGGTCCTGGCCATTAATGTGTTTCCACGACAGCTTTAAAATTGCTAGAGAAACAGCTAAGTAGTTAACTGGCATTTCTTTAAGTTATTTTTCTGGAGATAATATAATGAAAAGCATATGAATATGGGAGGTCCTCATACAGATTCAGAGAGAGCTCATACGCTTCCTGTATGCCAAAGAAATCGATTTGTCCCGTAATTCATCTGGCATGTCATTTTTACTAGTGCATTTTTGATTACCGCGCAACATATCTGTTTAATTTTTGCAGACATAGAACAACTGTTGGTTGCAGGACAACTACAAAAACTACTTTGCAGGAGGAACAAAAACTCACGAAACTACTAGCAGTACTTGATGGTTCAGGTGAGTGAATACCAATCCATGTAATTTTCAGATTTATGTTTCAAGCAACTCCCAAATGTCTCTGGTTTTCAACTACATTTTATATATTTATAAAATTTACCCTCACATTCCTATTCATACAGACACATGACTAGATAGTCACAACTTAATGTTGCCATGGTACAGTATAGCTAAGACAACTGTGCTAAGACCCAGCTAGTATAGAGATTATTTACAGTAAACAGTGATAAATGTGAGAAATAACTATCATAGAAATATGTAATTGGTATTCTAAAAGTAAATGGAATGTACTTTCATTTAACAATATCTGGAAATGTGTTCGCAGTACCGTCATGTTGGATGTTTTTGAGGAGGTCGCGACAAGTGCAGTCATTAAAATTGCAAACATTTTTATGGAATACAGTAATTGTATGTCAAATGTATAACTTACAGAAATGTGAAAAGCCTTCTGTTATTCTTGTTTAAGGAATGGTTGCTTCCTTTGCAATCGGGGGTGGTGAAGCTGAGTCACGCTGGTTCAAGTCATTGTCTCTGTTTTCTCATTGTTAAGTAGAGGGGGGTTTAGGTTAAGAAGATTTGGCCCCTGTGGGGTTTTGTGACATCTGGCCTTTAAGACAGGAGGGTTTGTCCATCTGGGCTCAGGAATGTCTTGGTCAGATTTCATTTAAGCACTGGTCAGCATAAGGGTAAAGATCAAGAGATTGAAGGTGTGATTAATGACTTGAGTTAAGGAAAGGAGGAGGTTATCCTGGCCCAGTCTTAGGTTTTACACAGCTTGAACCCTCCGTTAGGGTGGGGGTTGTTTGGACCAGCAAGAGGTAATTTGAAGCCTGGGAAGCTAACGGTTTTGTCTTGGTACTGAGGGAGTATGCCAGAGGAGTCAGCCAACCAGAGAGTTTTTACACAAAGTGATGTAATGTTTTTTTATAAAAGGGATTGTCTATTCGATTCCGTCTTAGGAATCAATAAATCGGTGCCACGTGTAAAAATGTGTGATCTAATTTGCTCTGTTCACAATGCACATTTCTTTATTTGATTAATAATTATTCTACATCACATTGGCGTCATCTGGGTGGTTTACTCAAGATGAGAGAGGTGGATTTTAACTTGTTGCTTTTTCTGGCAGACAGTTTCGAGCACTTTTGCGAATGTAATAGCAGCTGCGGTGAGTTTTTCTTTTTTTAATTGTTTGCGCTTTATGCTGTCCAGCGGAGAAGGAGCTGCAGGTCTGCTCTCTAACTTGCATCAGAACTCCACGTTTTAAAATTAAATGATGTTTGATGAAGGAGCAAAGCTGCGCATGCGTGTAGATAAATGTCTGTAGTCCGAATGTTAAATCCTTGTCTTGTGATTTGTTCAATGTCATGTAATATAGTACGTCAAAGTAAATCTTATGATAGTGGAACTCTGACAAAGCGTGAGTTCGACTGTGTGGATAAGATTTAGTAACCTTGTTGATCCCTTATGTGATAAAAATACATTTTAGACAGCAAGGTTGCTGATCGTCTGTTAAAAACTTAGTAGGCTAGGAAGGAAAATAGTAGGAACTGTTTTCCTCACCGGTCTATAGGACCGAGAGGAACGATTTCCAGGTCGCGACCGGGATTTGTGAACCTCACGGCAGTGGTCGAAACTTTGTTTGGAACGGGAGTAAGTTTCTATTATTGCTGCTGAAGCTTACCCTGTATGTGCGTGAGACTGTGTGATTGCGTCTTCTGACTGGGATGAAACTGTACATTAAACAGTCAAAACTCACTGTGGCCATGGGTGAGGGTTTAGTAAAACGTGTTGAAAGAATGTTTTACAGTCAAGTCAAGTTATATGTTAAGTACTGCTGAGGCAAGGGGCCTCATGGTTTACATTTTAGTTATTAATTTGGGAAAAATCGATTGAATGAAATTTTGTAATATGGTTTGGAGCCGCCTTTTCACCGCCGCTCGAAAGGGGATCAAGGGGCGCTAATGCCCCAGCGTTTGAATATGGAATACTGTGAAGTCAAAAGTGTTGTTATGGGTCAATAGGTATGGAAAATGTGATACAGGAAGGATGGTATAGTAATGATTAATTGAGAAGCTAGGTATATTAAGGGTTAGAGTACTAGACACTGGGAAATCAAAAATGTTGGAAAGTTTTTTTAAATTTAGCCAGGTTGACTTAAATTTTTTCTGCCCGGGCTATCGATGCGTGATTGTGGGGTTGCAAAATTTGCAGATGGGGTGTAACCAATATCCATTGGTGGAAATGAAAACACGGGAGGTTTTGTCATGGGTTTGTTTTGATTTGAGCTATATGTATGGACATTTTCTGGTGGTAAACTTTGAGGATGCTTCGGTGTCTGCGGGTAATTCACGAGATCAAAATGATTGTGTGGCATAATTTGGTGCTAACTAGTATTAATGGTGGTTTAAGGAATATCGTGACCAGTTATATAGCAGAGTTTTCACTGTTCATTGTGATACTAGGCTATGCTGTTTACCGGAAAGTGAAATGATTGTGGGTAAGTTAAGTTGGAATTCGGCCTGTGTTTTGTGACATCTGGGGCCTCATGTATAAAAGATTGCGCAGCTTACATACCAGAAGATGGCGTACGGCCAAAACTGGAAAAGTACCTACGCACAGAAAAATTCACATGTATAAAACCGGTCGTACGCCAGGTCCTGCGAACCTTTCCTTTATAAATCACAATCAACGTGAGATTGAACGCACGTGAACGAGCCACTGACCCCGCCTTGCCTCCTCCCATAAATGAATATGCAGATAGCCTATATATGCGCCCCTTAGGTCATTTCTTTGCCTGAATTACAATGGGTAAACACACAAAAAATATCATTTTCACAGACTGTGAGATCGAGGCTCCAACAACAGAGGTGAAGGCGAGGAAACGTGGCCTGTCATCAGGCGAAAAAAAAGTTGGCGGAGTAGAAAACAATCAGTAGGGCCGTAAATGTTCAGAGAACCGGACCATGCTGGTGGCGCATCATAATCAGGCAGCGCCAAAGGCCTTTCAGCTGCCGTATGGTCCGCTGCACCACTGACCGAGCCCCCTACATGTACATCACTGTAACGCTGCTCTTGCTCATTTTGGGGGTTTGTGAGTGGGGTGAGGAGCCAAGTTTGCAACGGTCACCTACGGGTATACATTAACCACATACTCAGATGTCAATACAAGATCATTGCCTTATTTTCCCGTAGCCTAATGATCATAAATGACATATATTACCAATAAGCCAGGCATCATACACAGCCACTGCTTGCGACAACATTTGTCAAACACATTTGCGCCTCACAGATCACTTGGAAATTAAGAGTGGAAGTGTTTCCTGTTAACATAAGCAAATTCATTATGGTGCCCTTATAGCAATGTGAGTGCAGTCAATGGCTCCGATTACATTTGGAAATCGTCTCATCGCTGCGAATTGCAGTTGAATGTTGGCCCATTCACCAACAGTAAAGAGAAATTTTATGTACCTGGGTGACATACGGATGAGCCCATTCCATACAGCTGCCATGCTCAGAGATGGTTGAGAAATGAATCGACTCATAAGCCAGTCATCATTGCGGGCCAGCAAATCAGTTTGGTCTCTGAATACACGCTCTCTCCGGATTCTCCTATTTGCAATGTCTTCTAGCAGTGCCAGAGCAGCCATTGCGCATCAAGTATAGCAGCATGATTTACGCGTCATTTTATAGGCTACACCTCATTTCCCACACCTTGTTCACTTATTTACACATAATCCACAGAATCAATTGAGCATCAACAGTGAGTGATTTTGCACAACTGTTACTGGAGGTGGAGCCGGGCGTCATGCCTCCTGTGCGTTATGGATGAGCCAAAGTCAGGCTCACAGAGACAATTGCATTTTCCCAAGCCAATCTTGTAGCTGCACAGCACAGCAAGTATATATTTCATTGGTGGTAAATAATCTATGCTGTGTGCAATGTTAACCATATACAGAGGGTGACATGCATTTCCTGAATGATTGTTGTTTGTTTGACACCCTCAAGTTTAACAGAAGTTATTGAGTGGTGGCAGATTAAGGTAATAGCATTTCCCGTTTGGGTTTTGGCATTTTGATGTGAGTCATCCACATCAATGATCAAACTTTTATTAGCGGATGTAATTATGTTTTTAGAATAGTCAACGTCATAGACATATTACAGTAACTGTAGTAGAAAATACTTTATTTTGTAACGTTTGGTGAGTTATGGCCCTTTTTAGTTAGAATTTGTGACGTTACAGAGCCAGACAAGACTTTGCGTACGGCCCGCACATTCTCACGTCTGCACAAACGTTTCCGTGATGGCCCGCACATTCTCACGTCAAGATAATTTTTATACATCACACTGTGTGCGTGGAAACCAGCGTACGCAAGCTTTTCGTGCGTACGCAACGTTTATACATGAGGCCCCTGGCCTTTAAGACAGGGTGGGTGGTTGTTTGGACCATGAAGAGGTAATTTGAAGCCTGGGAAGCTAACGATTTTGTCTTGGTACGGAGGGAGTATGCCAGAGGAGTCAGCCAACCAGAGAGTTTTTACACAAAGTGATGTCATGTTTTGTGATAAAAGGGATCGCCTGAGGAATGCTTGTGGTCTATTCGATTCTGTCTTTGGAATCAATAAATCGGTCCCACATGTAAAAACGTGTGAACTAATTAGCTCCGTTCACAATGCTCATTTCTTTATTTGATTAATAATTATTCTACATCACTAGCAGGATGTTTTACATAATACAGCCACTACTTAATAACAGATAGCTATCGCTTCGTCACAAAAAACACTTTATTACAAAACTGATGGGTTAACTTAAAACCTGTGCCTGGCTAGCATGTCTACATTAGCATCAATATTTTTGTGATGAGGGAATGTTAAAATAGTTTTTATTGTGTAGAGATGGTCTTATTTGGATGTTGATGTTGTGACTCGAAGTAAGAGGAATTGTCCACCATGTGTTTTTGTATTTTGTCCAGCTGTTCAGATTTGGCATAGTGATATTTGAGTGATTCGGCAACATTCTACATGCAGATATAAGGTAATTGTCATAGGCTTAGAAGCCAATTTTAGCCAATTAAACTGCAGATATCTCCAAACCTGTTTAATAAGTGGTTCAAAGCAATCTACAGAGAAGGTTTTGTGCCAGCACTTGAAAAGCCATAGTGTACCTTTAAAGACATAAAACATTGCTATGACCAAACTGTTTTCAAGCCGCCACAGTCCATAAATCTGAAAAGGCAGCTGAGAAAGTAATCAACAACAGTGATAGGATGATTAAAACATGTCACTGAAAAAAATAGGGAAACCAAAATGAACAGAACAAATGGGGATGAAATAAAAAATAATATCTCCTTTTCGTTATGGTGAAGAGGGGCGCAGGAGGCATCCGACTCACCGGAGGGCTCAGCACCCTGTGGTGGTCGAGGGGGCGTGGCAGCCGGTAGCAGCAGTAGGGGCAAGTTAAGCTGGGGTGACTTTGCCGCTGGTATCGGCTGTGATGTTTGCGGACCCCCAGGGCTTTCTGCCGTAACCAACTCATCCCTGTGGGTCTCGACGGCCATCGTCTCCTCCCCAGGTGTCTCGGTGGCCATTGTCTGTTGAATTGACCCCAGGAGTCTTGATTGTCCCTTGATGGCCTGTTACAGGTGGACTCTCAGTCGAGGGAGAGAGGAGCCTCATCTCCAGTTGCTAAAGGGTCCTGGTCAGCAGCAACTGGAACCTCCCGTCTAGCCTCTGAAGGACCCCCAGCAGCAGAGGCGGTGCTGGCGGAGGTGTGCTGGGGGTCGTGGGGCCTGCACCCATGGCTGTGGCATTGGAAGAGGAGTCCCCTTACTCGCCACAGGCTGCAGTGGTGACCACACTGCTGAGGCTGGAGGGGTGGCCACCACTGGGCAAAGATTGGGAGACTCCACCCCCTCCTCGATGCCAGGGTTCTGGTTCCCTGTCTCCCTCACCTTCTTCCTCCTCTGCCTTTTCCTGGTCCGACTCCCAGCAGATTAGGTCATAGACCTCATCCTTGATGTCCCCTCTGATCTGTTGCTCCTGCTCCTCTCTCTCGTCCTCTTTCTAAGCAGGCTGTTCAAACCTGCTTGTGCTCCCCCCCGAAAAATGTTTGGACACACTACTGTAGCTGTAGGTGATGTCCATTGAGTGGGGGGATGTAGCTAGCCCAAGGCTGTTGTGGGTGTTGTTCCAGACTTTGTGGCCCGTAGCTCCTATCTTAGGTAGGCTTGGCGGGGCCAAACACCCTGTAGGGGATGCTGAACAGATTATAACCCTCTTCCACTATCCCATAGCCATTGGAATACTGGCCATAGCCGTTCGGCTATCTGATGCTGTCGAGGGTGACACAGATGACATTGTCCAACTCCTCATACTCAGCATCAGAACCTACCAGGTTGTAGTAGGCTTCTCTTGCCCGTGTTGGTCTGCTGCACCTCTTGCCTCACTGTCTCTTTTTCTTGAGGTTGCTCATTCTGTCACAACTCATAGCGCTAAACATGCTGCTTTCCGGGGTGCTGAAATGGCAGAGACAGATGCAAGGATCTTCAAACGCAAACAGTGTATAGTGTATTTCAGAAAACACTCATAAAACAAAACTGCTTTGCGGGTCTAAAGGAACAATAATTACAATACACACAGAACAACGACAGGGTACAAAACCACAATGAGCGACAGCTGCCTGCACCCACAAACGAACATGAATAGGGGAATAATTACTGAGTGCAGGCAGCTGCGAAAGTAATCAACAACAGTGATAGAATGGTTTAAACATGTGACTGAACACAAGCGGGAAACCGAAATGAACAGAACACATGGGGAAGAAATCGAAACAATACAAACAGGGGAGCAACTCAAAACATATGTCCAGCCCCCATTATGGGAACTGTGACAATAACCATAGTACTGGTGTACAGCTTTTGAATTATCATTGTTAGGAGCATGCACCAATAGGATAACACTTAATTATTTTTATTTTATTTTTTCAGGGTAGGGATCAACCTTCGAGAGTCTACAAATAAAGAATACATTTGAACTGTATGACCTTTTGGCATCCACCCTCCCTGCCTTTTTTTATAATTTTTTTTCACACATGCCCCTCAACACACACACGCGCGCACACACACACACACACTCTACTGGAGGGTTCTGACCATGGGATTGTGACCGGGCAGCCAACACACTGCAACACTTTATATATAGAGGCATATGGTTTCATTGTGTGGCCACATGCACGGCTTATCCTGTCTTAAGTAATCCTGATGTCACCGGTGTGATCTTACCCGGTCACTTTATCCACTCATTCAATGCACCTTTAAAAAGAATTTCCATGCCATATCTATATTATTCATTACTATTATTACTATTATTATTGTTTTAAAATTTCTTCATATTGTATATAATTTTTTTTTTAAGCCCACTGTGTAGATGTGTCGAGCCATGTCACAAGAATTTCTCTGCATAGGATGATGTGATGTCATTCGATGCATATGACAAATAAACAACTTTGACTTTGACTTTTGACCCGTCTTTGGCTAACCAGTCCTCTTCACTGGCCATATTTCTTTCTCTTTTTCCAAGAGGATTGGACGGATGATCTTCCAAATTGACATGTTTATGAGTCTTTCGATAAGATTACTTTTACATGGCCTTGATTTTCATTTTAATTCATTTTAATTTACACACCACCTCCACCAAATGTCTTTTCATACTGATCAAGCTCACTTAATTATGGGCTCTAGTGACCAGCCTGGATCACAAGACCATTGCCAGCATCACCCAGAATCCATGCATACATCAAACCTACAAATATACATTCACCAGTGTTGGGTAAAGTAGCATGTACAGTTAAATTCCAGATACTTGCTGAGTTCACATCTTTTGGGAAGTCCCTAATTAAGACAAAATGTTTAGGTACATGGAGTTCATATCTTACCATGATTTATATTTTCTTTACTCTTTCTATTTGTTTTATAGGTTACTTTTAAAAATATGAACTCTTGTCTTACTTAGGGACTTCCCAAAACTTGTGAACTCAACATGTAACTGGAATGTAACTTAAAAAGTAGCTTTACACAACACTGACATCCACACACAATCAGTGCTCTGACCATAGAAATGGAATGAATAGAAATGCCATTGAACTGTTTGGAGTGGTCATTCGATTAGTACACAACAAAATGGCGATTGATGTTAGTCGTCTCAGTGACAACACGCGTCAGTGGGGCCGGGCCGTAAAGTATGTTGCACTCACTAGTTTAAGACTTTAATTTAGAGAGTATTGTAATATTACCATTTATTGAATATATTTTGATAACTTAACAATATAATTATGAAGCTATTAAATACAGCACTCTCCACTTCCTCTTCACCAACAAGGCAGGCTACGGAGATATGTTAGCGCAGCTGACTACTCTGTTCCTGCTGCAAAACTCACTAGTAAGTCTGGGACTTGCCGCAAATCGGTTTAATGCGGAAGTAGGCTGCTAGATCTTTCCAATGGAATGGTACACATAAAAATGGCTACCACTCTGACCATTCTGCTACGTTGATTTAAACTGGAATGGCCATTCTATATTTATTCTATTTCTATGGCTCTGACCCTGAAACAAACCAACATCCACCCCATGTCTAGATGACTGTTCTAACTTTAGGATAACACTTACTTGGTATTTATCTCTGTGACATTGATTATTACAAATATTTAACATATAATATTAAAGACAAGTCTGTGAATATGTAGCTTACAGTTTTTACAGGCTATTGTGGAAGGACAGAGTTAAATTTTATCATACACTGAGGATAGAAAACGATATTGAGGGAAGGAAAGAAACTCCTGTCCTTTGTTTCATTCTCCTTTTCAGAGAAGATGGAGCAGTGTTGAGAACCACACTGCGTACACCCTACCCAGTGAATCGACTATTTTCTATTTTTCTTAGCACAACGAAGATGACTGATATTTCAAGTTAGCAGTTTGATGGTCTCAAGCTTTCAGTGAATGTTTGAAGCAGTCTGGATGGTCTTTCTGACACCCACCTGGCATATGCTCTGACTTGTACACTAGCTATAGCATCAACGGCCACAGTCTCTCATGCACACAAAGCCACAGCCCCTTGGCACAGGATTCAACTCCTTTCCTGTCACACTGTGTGTACTATGTAATGCAGGGGCTGGCATACTTCTCCCTGATGTGGGGAGCATAACAAGCAATAAGCAGCTCCCTGGAGAGAAGACATGAGGCCTTGAGCTACCTGTCTGTCTCCCCAATGTATTCAGCTGCCTGGGGAGCAGAGAAGACCACTGCATAGGGTAGAAGATTCTTTCAAAAGAGACTGCTGCTGGGAAGCATAATGTACAATGTGACTCACTAAAGAGGCGAGATACCAGAGCATTCCTGGCTTTAAGTCATGGAGCTACTGTGAGATGCTGGGACTCGCCTATCACGTTTTTATATGAGTACAATAAGTTTGTAAATGACAGATATTTTTTATTGTATTAATATTTTATATACTAATTGTTTGTATAACATATGAAATACGTACTTGTTACTGCAAATTTAAAGAGGGATAAAATAACCGCTACGTCCAACCACTAAAACCTCTAAAATCCAGGATTGGCTTCCTAAGGGCTTCTTCATTCACGCTGCTAAACACACTTCTGTAAAAATGACTGTTCTGAAACTCCCTGACATGGTGATGTCATTTAAAAAATACCCTCTAACATGGATGCAGTCTATCAGAGTTCCATCCATTTTGACAACAATGCCTCATATACTACCCACCACTGCAAAATATATGCTCTCAATGACTGGTCCTCACTAAATAATCGTCCAACAGTTTCAAGTCATCATCAAGTACACTCTGGTAGGTAAATCCCTGCTTTATCTTAGCACATGTCACCATAGCAACACCTAACCGTAGCCTGCGCTCCAGTATGTACATCTCACTGGTGACCTTTACAGCCATCATCTCCTTTGGCCATAATTTCTTCCAATTCTCTATTGCTGATTACTGGAACGAACTACAAAAAAACTGAAACTGGAGATTCCCATCACCTTCACTGACTTTAAGCATCAACTGTCAGATCTGCTTTCTGATCATTGCACATGTTAATTGCCCACCCTGATCTACCTCATTTGCACATTATTATTTGCACATCTATACCATAGTATTTCGGCTCTGCCCTAGTGGTGTATTCGCACATTTTCATTTGCAGACCGACTGCTCCAGTGTTTCTGCTACACAGTTACTGTTCTGCCACTTTGGAATATTTATTGTCCTAGAGATGAGTATCTCTCTAGTAAACACATCTCATTTACACAAATAGATTTTCTAAGGAGTACTTTGATGGTATTTTGTGTATTTTATGTGTAGCTTTACTTTGTCTTTTGCACTATGGTGCTTTATCTTGGCCAGGTCAGTACTACAAATGAGAATCAGATCTGAATTGCCTTACCAGGTTAAGTAAAGGTGAAATAACCATTTAATTGTTAAATATAAAAAGTACCGACAACCGACGTACAGACCTTTTTATTTTTGTTTCTTTCTCTGTATGTTACACATATGAGTACCACACTTTCAGTGTTCCATAAAAGCAAGCATAGATTTTGAAACATTTTGTTCACGTTTCATAGATTTTTCACACATAAAAGACCTGTGAAAGTATAGTCTCAGTTTCATTCTTTGCCTTTATAATTTATAGTGAAAATAGTTTGTAATATTCTGAAAAGAAAATAAACCACAGATATATTCAGCAATCAGTGAAGACCAGGTTGGACAAGGAAAACAACAGCAGGGTGATTCCACGAAATCGGTGCCTTTTCAACTTTGGAAAATGAACATATGAAATAACTTTAACTACCTTTCTTTATATCCATGGAATGAATACATCTTAAAATAACAAGAAATTATACTGTGCCATCTCAGGCTACGTATTGTTTTATTTTATGAATATATATCTACTTCATATTTTGATATTTATGTCAGGCCTATTACAGACACAAATGTGTTCTTATATACTATAGTTTCAATTAGAACTATGTAATGTGTTATACATATATAATCAGTATTTTAGTCCCTCTTTTCACTAGGATTACTTCAGATTAGGGCTGGGAGATATGGCCTAAAAGTAATATCTCGATATTTTCAGAGGTTTGGACGATTTACAATATATATCTCGATATTTATCATTTTCTCTAAACATATAAAAAAGCCATTACATAATTAATAATCTTCTTTATTAAGTGAAAACATATACAAGGCAGCATGGCCTCAATATGAACTAGGCCTATTTGTGTAAAACAAATGAAAAACACTGCTTGACAGGCTGTCATCATTGTAAGCAAACCAACCAAAAAATATCTGATTGAAAAAAGTTATCTGTAAGAAGAATTTGCACAGTAATAAAATTAAGAGATGGGCCGATACCGATACCAATACTTGGTGTCGGGCCCGATACTGGGCATAGGTACTCGTACTTGTGAAAAAGGCCCGATACTCCAAGCCGATACTTCCTCCACATTTAAGAGCGTTATGCTGCGCAATGCTTTACAGATTACCCATAGATGGCAACTGTTGTAAATCTAATTCACGTAAATGTTTCAAAGGAAATGTAGTGCTATTCCAGCACTATGCATATATTTCATATTGATGATAACAGTCTACTTCCTCTTTCAGAGACCAGCTTATAACGCTGTACTGTACAACTGTATTTATTGGTATTTAAAAAAAGAAAGAAAGCAATTTAAATGGGATAATGCTTCCCTGCAATATGAGTTTACAAACAAAATCACCGCCTAAATTGCATAATCATTCCAAAGACGGAGCCACGCGTATTAGCTATTGAAAAACACTGTAGAATCAACTAGGCTATATTTTCCTAGTTCAAATGGCGAAATATGATGCTATTTTTATGTATCCAAATATTTGTAAAATTATAGGTGCATTTATTAGAACCCTCAAGCAAACGCGCACATTTAACTACAGGACCGAAAAGGCTGCTACTGTAGAGTCGCATGAATTAATAATACAACTTCGGGAAGGAAAGAAAAATGTCGGTAGTTTGCAAAACTTCTGGGTGAACAAAATAGTGGAAGTTCTGACATACTAACGTTAATAAATATCACTTTAAGGAAATACGATGTTGCCTATTTATATTTTGTTCAATAGATTACAGTGATAGTACAGCTATAATTGTGTAGACTACCGATTATAATAAAACAAATAGCTACCGATTATAATAAAACAAATACCTTAACAGAATAGCCTATTATATATGATTAGGTCATTATCCCTGTTTGGAGAAAGTCACTTCAAACAGACATTCTCATCTTACACAAAACGTCTGCAATGCTTAGTGCAAATGCGAACAAGAACGGCTAACGGTTTGTATTCGCTTTTACAAACTTAAAGCCGGGCTTCTTCACAGTAAATATTGGGACCATATCTTTTACAATGTAAAAGGACACTTCATCCGTTATCTCCTTTCACCTCAAACTTTTCCTGTCATAAAGGATCACGTTTGAAAAAGATGCGGCTATGGTGACTTGTCTTTTAGCAGAAGTTTTCGGAATTGGACGACTTGGAGAATCCACATTGCGTAGTTTCACGCATTCTTCTTATTCCACTGCATGTTTAGGTTAGTTGTGCTGCTTCTTTTCAAAGGAATTGTTTTTCGCCAAACTTTACATAAAACATTTGTTTGCTGAACATCATACCTTTTAAACCCAAACCATTTACATATTACCGAAGACACATGGCTGCCCCTTTTCGGGATGATCACGATAGGCAGAGCTGCAGCTAGCTTCTCCACTATCCATTTTTGGCAGAACACTTTTACCATGGCTACACTTCTATGGTGCAGTTACAATTTGTGAAAGGGTTGTGATTGGTGGATAACCTCTGTGCACATGTCATGCTGTCACAGGGCATGATTCGGCTAACAAGAGGAGACTGAGAAAATGTATTTGTAAAACGTTACAACATTGAAATATATACTCGATACTTGCGAAATACACATTTTCCATTTCGCACTAAAACATAAACTCGAGTATATCGAAAAACTCGATATATCGCTCAGCCCTACTTCAGATTGTTCTTTTTTTTCTTTGATAGTATATTTGAGCTCGCTGCCGAGTGCCGGGAGGCTGGCTGGAAGACGACCATCCACCCAGTGGAGGTCGGATGCCGAGGTTTCCTTGGGTTGTCAACCATACGCCTCTTGAGGGAAGCAGGAGTGACCGGAGGGAGGCTAAGGAGGGCAACAAAGGATCTGGCAGAGGAGGCAGAGGAAGGTAGCTTTTTGCTCTGGCTAAGGAGGAAAGATAAGTGTTGGGGAAGAACATCTAACCCCAGATAACAGCAGCAGGGAGAACAGGTATCAGCTGCAGGGGGTGACAGGGAGACATCCCTGTCACCGCTCCGCCACCAGGAGACGTTCCAGAATTAAAGGAGCGAAACGTCATTGAACTGTGGTTTCTGGCTGATTACCCTGCAGCTGACCCATGGGCACTGGAGGAGGTGCGACAGGCAGCAATGCCCAGCAGGTGGTAACATCTTCCTGTGCAATAACTGTCATTCAAATGACCAAGAACATCTTAATGTTGGAGTGTGATGACATATCAATTAAGAAGAAATATCAAAAAAAGGGCCTAGTCCGAAATACCATATCGCTTACATTACAATGGTAGAACTTGGAAGGTCATTTGAAATGCAAATTTTCATTTTTTATCAACTGAGTCACAGTAACGGGACTGACGTCACAGTAACATGAATGACCAGAGTAACAGGAATGATGGGACACACATTCTTCAGCATGCACTGCACATATTTGAACATTATACTGAATAGTTTTACGTTTTTAAATGACATTATAGTGTTTAGCACTTGATTGGCATAGTTGTATTAGTGAAGCACATTTCTAAAAGATTTGATGTTTTGAGTGTACTGTAATCAGGCCCATGCATCCATCTCTTTATATATGGTTTTACTTTGCAAGATTTGGGCTGGTCTTGTTTGTCATTGCAGTTGCATGTGTAATTGACAAGCACTATGGAAGAAAACTTTTATTGAAACAGTTATTGAGACTGGTCATTTACACATTAAAATCAACCAGGGCATTCTTAAAACCCAAACATCTACAGTGAGACCACATATCGCAAGCCTTATTTTCACACTCAAGTAGGTAAACATTTTATTTTATGAGTTGAAAACATTGTAAACATTATATGTTGTACCAATTAAAAGAAACTGAGAATATCCAGTCAAAACAGACTGAGAACAGCCTCACTAATAAAGTAAAAAAAAACTATGAGGGAGATAAGACATTTCAGAGATTTCTCATTTTACTTAGTAAGACCCAACCATGTCTTTTTGGAACCAAATGATTGGCATTGATTGGCAGGGGGGCAGGGATGAAACAAAGTACATCATCATAGAGGTACCAAAGTGGATCATTTTCATGAGGCCAAAATAATTTATTACGAACTGCAATGTGCATGCATTTAACCTGGGTGTAGGAATCATCTCTTTTCCTTTTATCCTTCAATGTGCATGCATTTAACCTGGGTGTAGGAGTCATCTCTATTCCTTTTATCCTTCAATGTGCATGCATTTAACTTGGGTGTAGGAACAATCTCTCTTCCTTTTATCCTTCAATGTGCATGCATTTAACTTGGGTGTAGGAGTCATCTCTCTTCCTTTTATCCTTCAATGTGCATGCATTTAACCTGGGTGTAGGAATAATCTCTCTTCCTTTAATCCTTCAATGTGCATGCATTTCACCTGGGTGTAGGAGTCATCTCTCTTCCTTTTATCCTTCTCCCACTGAAGGTAGCTTACCCTTATTTCGGGATCGGCATCTCGGCAAGCATGATAGTGCCTTTACTTTTCTGCTGCACTTAATGCCATAGAACTAACATCTGTAAAAGTGAAGTGCAATTATAAATTCAACACAACAATGTTAAAACTATGCAAATAAAACAACAAGCTCAGTATTACCACTGTAATACATTAAATACCAGATTCATGTACCAACAATAATATCTGAAAATGTGATGCTGCTCATATGCTACCCAAACTGAATAATGTGGACATTACTAAAGTTTTACATTAATACAGAATGACGTGCAAAATGTTTGCATTTCATACAGATAAACAGGGTGAGAGTTACAGGCTTGACAATTTCAAGCTATTTTGCTTATTGCTAGCTAATAGCGCTAGTTCACAAAAGCAGATGGTGTACATTTTAAAAGTATATTACCTGTAGATATTGATCAGAGTAGAGTATATTAATCATTTTTACATTTATATGTTAAAAACATGGTAACAGTTTTGGCGTTTTATGATGCCACCGACCAAGTTAAACCTCATAAAACATCAAAAACGGTACAATATAGAAGTGAGAGAAAAATGTACTTGTGTGGTAACTGTTGGAATCCTGGTTGAGAGATGATGCAAATCCCTGTAATTGAATGTACCATTATTTTACAAGTTTTTTTGGTGTGGGTAACAGGCCTGACATGAATCCAGGGGACATTGATAAAATTATTAATACTTTATATAAATAATGTATATGTATGCCAATAATATTATTTAACAAAGAGATTATACCTGCCACAATGTGGAAATGTAAAAAAAATTTATCATTTTTTCTAAACTTTACAGATGAAAAGTCTTGGTGAAAAGAACAATTGTAGGTAGGGACAGGCCAAAAACCTCACCCAAATCAGCATAAATGCAGTTTTAATTATTTAAAATAATATTTAATTGACTTTATTTTGATGTGATATTTATGGAAGAATACATAGTAATGTTATGTTTTTTAAATTATAACTTTATTGATATTTATAGCAATTTTATGACTGATTATTTCTTAGGGACACAAACGGCAGTTGTTGACACAAGAATGACCAGAGCTGTGAAAAACCAACCTTAAATAGGTGTCATTGAAAATGGGTTGAAAATGTCACAAAGTACTTACTTCGTCAGAACAATTACAAAGGCTTTCCACTGATAATTACCAAGAACAATGACTATTGCCCTGTGGCACTTCTACCATTATGAAATGCTTTGAGAGGTTAGTAAAGGATCACATGAAAACTGTGTTTCCTCCTTAACTTGATCCCCTCCAATTTGCATACCGCCCAATACGGTCCACTGATGACGCAATATCATATGCTCCACTTAACCCTATTCCAACTTGACAAAAAGGATACCTATGTAAGGATGCTGTTTATAGATTATAGCTCAGCATTCAACACAATCATCCCCCAGGAGGGGACGGTAAAGCTGAGGCTGTTGGGTCTCAAGTCTCACACTCTGCAGTTGGATCCTGGACTTCCTCACAGACAGACCACAGACAGTGAAAATCGCCGGCAACACCTCCCGCACCACCTCCCGCACCACCTAACTGAGCACAGGTGCGCCCCAGGACTGCATGCTTAGCCCACTGTTGTTCTGCTGACCCACAATTGTACTGCCAGGCACCACTCAAATGGCATCATTAAGTCTGCTGATGAAACAACAGTAGTGTGACTCAGCTTACATAAAGGAGGTGGAGCAACTAGCGGTTTGATGTGGAAAAAACAATCGTTCTATGAATATGACCAAGACAAAGAAAACAATTGTGGATTTTAGGCGTGTTGCCCATTCCCAATTGCACATTAACAGTGATGCTGTTGAAACTGTCAGCAGCTTCAAATTTCTTGGGGTGCACATCTCAGAAAACCTGAAATGGTCCCTCAACACCACCTCCTTAGTGAATAACAACATCGCCTTCACTTCCTCCTCAAACTGAAAAAGGTTAGACTTCCCCCACCCTCTCTCATCATGTTCTTCAAATTGCATCACTTTCTGGTTTGGGAACTGTTGGGCCACTGACAGTAAAGCCTTACAATGGATAGTGAGAATGTCAGAGAGGACCATCGGACATCCGCTCACCCCCATTGAGGTGACCTTATCACAAGTGCTGCAGTACCGAGGCTCTTAGTATTGCAAGGGACAACACACACCCCTCCATAGTCTTTTTACAATCCTGCCGTCTGGAAAGAGGTAACGGAGCATCCAGGCTACCACAGCCAGGCTATGCAAAAGCTTATTTTACCAGGTCATCCTGGTCCTAAACAGACAGTGACCCCCCATAACCCCAACTGATGAGCACACTCAACCATATAATAAGCACATGTCTTAATTCAGCAGATTTTTATTCTATTATCCATTATTTTTATGGACTATGAAAAAATGCATGCACTGCGGTCACCTTGTGTTGTGTTGGTGCTGATTGTTTGTAGGTGCTTGCTCTTTTCCATACTGTGGCCTCATATTAATGTGTAACACTGATCAATGGTACTGTTTTAAAATTCAAAAAAATTATTTGGGGGGGTTATATTTTTTTATTGCTAGTATAATAGGAAGCATAGGTAAGGGAGACAGGCATGTAGAGGGAGACAGATAAGAAGGGCAGAGACAGTGGCTGAGCTTTGGCTGAAACCATCACCAGGGCACAAGTGTTTTTTCTTAAATATAATTGTATTTAAGTATGTTCACATACTGATACATACACTCATCAACAACCAACATACAACACACCTTGACAAGACTGACCCAAAAATCAAATAATAAACAACAAATAATTCTGACTACACATTTGCTCATACCTTTCAATTAAAAAAAGGCTTTTTTATAATTCCCTCAAATTACCTGGAATTGTCTAACCTTTTTCCTCTCTACTGATAGTATTTCTTCTAGATTTCTATAGTACAACATTAGGTTTTTCCACTCAAGGTTGGTATATCATTAGAGTTCTAAAAAGTACTCGTTTTTTACGATAATGGAGGAGTTGATTATCCATCCTACTGGGTATCTCACTCCCCGTCATATGCCATATCTTGAAAAATGCTGTTTGATGAATTGAGTAATATACTACAATGTAGGGGTTGTGACCAATTTTCTGTGGTTGGCTGGTGTGCTGTTGCCGTGGTCACATGCAAGATCACTGTCCTCTGCCTCCACAGGTCTTCAAACACAATATAACAAGAAATAACTGACATTATCTGTTTGGTCTGTGTACCTGTTGTTAATTCTATGGTCTGTTTAAATATAGTTGGCAGGAACGAGATAAGATGTTGTTAAAACGGATTTTGGCTTTTTTTTCTTTTTCTGAAAAAATTGAATAACAAACTCTTGTCTCCTTCCTGCCAAATGTATTTAAATGGACCATAGAATTAACGATAGGTACATGGACCCTGTTTAAATAAATAAAGAATTTATGTAATATAATAGAAACTCTGTCTGTAATGAAACTGCCTGTACTTTTACAGATTTCTTACCAAAATTGTTTTAACAGTGCAGATACAACTCTGAGATCCCTTGACTCTGTTTATTTTAGTGCCCTTCATTATATTACATCTGACAGTTTTAATACTCATCACTGCATCTTTTACCGGAAAGTTGGCTGAACATCTTTAAAGACCCATAGACTGGGGGCCTGCGTGGCATAGTGGACTAAGTGACTGCATGGCAGGACAATCTACATCATAATGGCTCAGTGGGTAGGGAGTCAGACTTGTAGTCAGAAGGTTGCCAGTTCGATTCCCGACTGAGCCAAATGTCGTTGTGTCCTTGGGCAAGACACTTTACCCTAATTGCTCCCAGGTCTTTGCTGTTAATAAGAAATTGTTCTTAGTCAACTTACCTGGTTAAATAAAGGTTAAATTAAATTAAAATTAAAATCAGTGGTTTGACTCTGACTATGGGTTCTCCGGCTTTTCCCAGACCTCCAGTACAAGGCAGAGACAATTGGCATAGTGTTGCCCAGGATTTGGAATAGAAAAGACAAATCATTGTGGTGGGAAATTAATGTTTATAGTAGTGATGTACGAATCACGAACAATTCGTTCTTTTTGAACTAATCTTTTTAGTGAACTGGGTGTACTGAATCACTGCTTTAAAAGATTTGTTCAATTAATGAATCATTTCTGCAAGAGAACATTACGCAGATGTAGCCTACGGGTGAAGTCCGAATCAAAAACTTTTATAACTTAGTAGATGTCATCACCATGCCCTGAATAAATAGATGCCCACAGTTATCATAATCCACACACTGCGGCAGAAATCAAACTCGTCTCATAATCTTTGTCATAAAGGCTTATATGTCGCAGATTTGAAAGGGCTATGAATACTGAGTCTTGTGTCATGAGAGTGCGCAAACTGTCTCTACACAGCGATGTTATTGGCTGTTCTTCACACCCTTTATAACAAAATAAAATAAACATTTTGCCACGCAAAATAAATCAAAATATTGCCAAGTACACTACTTGCAAAATAAATTTGTCAACCCGTGGAGGATCAACCGCAAATGTCCAGACATTTACATTTTTGTGTTCATAGCTTGAAAAACTTTAACGAGTGCACTGCTTTCACAGTAAATAGTAAGGTCAAATCATGGGCACAAAATGGAATTAAGCAGTTCGACAAAAAGATTCATTAACCAAATCAGTGATTCGAAAGATCCGAATCTTTTAAATGATCTGTACTGAATGATTCAGTTCATTTTAGTGATTCTGAATCCCCATCACTAGTTTATAGGACCAAATAATGACTCCTTCAACAGCTGGCTTCCCATCACTCCTCATCTAACAAATGATTTCCTGGGATGAATTAAGATTCATGGAAAGGGGGCAAACCCCCACTGGAGCACGGCACACAGGACCAAGGTTGATGCCCAACAGATCAATGTATGTCACACAATTAAGCCTGTACATATGTGATTTTGGTTTTGATCCACCCATAAAGAGAGTTTGGTATTATTACTTGTAAAAGGTTGTACAGGTCTTATGTTTTCTCCACTGGGTTTCTAGGAGAAGACAAATGCTAGCTTCCCCCTCTGGAAGATATTCAAATGTTAACACTGTTCTATTGTTGAAACCAAGGCTACCGCCAGGTAGACTGTCCATAATTGAATTATGTAATGTGGGGGTGCCAAGCCTGTTTGTTATATCACCGCCAAGTGAAGTGATCACCATTTGGTATGCTACGGGGGAGGAGTTTGGGGGATCACCTGGGCGAGAAGGTTAAATTGCGGGGTTGTTAGTATAGTTAGCGAGTTCTCTTTAAACAATACTCCTGGCCCACGTAAGTGCGCGCCATAGCAAATGTGTGGAATAAATGTTGAAATAGACTGAACCTTATAAGACATGCTTAGATCGTAGATCATAACTAGAAGTGTAGACGACATGTAATTCTTGGTATTGTATTGTCATACCTGCAAACTCAGAAGGGCTGAAAAAGGTGACACATTTTATAAAGCCCCCACCAAGAAGAAAATATAGGGGAAAGACAACATTTTCTTCAGGTAGAAAAAACTAACTCTGACTGTATTATTCAACGTTAAATGGTTCACCAGAGCAGGTGTTTCATCACTCATTAACGTTAAACCAGACACCAATGGGTCTTGTTTCATTAAAGGTACAATATGTAATATCAATCAAAACAATAACAAAATACACACTTT
>JACXGM010004296.1:0-38691 GCA_016801145.1 Umbra pygmaea | reverse complement strand
GTCTGTGTGGTATTCATCTAGCAGTCTGTGTGGTATTCATCTAGCAGTCTGTGTGGTATTCATCTCCCTCTCTCTGAATGTCTCAGTGAACCAGACTATCGTGCTGAGGACTGCTGCCTCCCAGATGACTCCACCCTTCAGCTCCTCAACACCTCAGAACAGCCAATCAGCACTCAGATCCTGACTGGCAACGGACATGTTTACAATAGGGATTTCATACAGGAGGATGACCGCAATCAAGGTGCGAATCCATTCTCGCAAAACATTAACATTATGAATAGGAACATATTTAACTCAAGGAGTTATGAACGTGTGTAAGCCCACTTTAACAACCTTACATATGAATATCCCTAACCAATATTTCTTCCATTCTGTCTGTTTAGACAACCTAGCCTGCTCTCCAACCCTTCTATTATCACTGGAGGAGTCTTCTACAGCAACAACATCCACAGCTACCACCCCAGAATCCCATGATGCACTTTCACTCCAGGAAGTGTACACCCTCCAGAGTGAAACACTGCTAGCAGAACAAGGGACATCAGACTTAACAGATGCTTGACAACATTCTCAGACAAACATAAAACAAAGTATTTATTTTTGTATCACAGATATTTATATATTTATGCCTTTGTACATAAACATTGTTTTATAATGCTGTATATAAGGACATGTTAATAATGAAAAAGACACTTATTTGCAAGTAATCTTGCCACATCTAGGATAAAGGGACCATCTGTTATGTTGTAACCCTGCTCTATAAAATAGATCTGTGATTGTATATTCATGTCTGCATTCCTTGGTGAAACAGGGTTGGGGGTACATTAGATAGCATTCCAGTCCTGGTGGTAAATCAAGACAGTCCGTTAAATCACAATATTAGTAAAATTTAACAGGATAGGGTGAAGAGCCATGAAACAGTTCCTCTGGCCTTGTTTACACCTGGCTCTGACACCCAGCCTTCGTCCAGATATTGACGTAATTCTGCAACCGATTACAGCAGTGGTTCTCAAACCTCTCCTTGGGACCCCGGTCATGCCATATATTAGATGTATTCTAGCGCTAGCACACCTGAATCCACTTGTCAACCACTCATGAAGACTTTACCAGATTTAATTAGGTGAGCTAGTTCAGGGCTACAACAAAACTGTGAGACGGCTGGGGGTCCCCAGGAGAAGTTTGAGGGCCATTGGGTTACAGCAGTATGCTCAGATTTTATTAGAGTACCAGATTTTGTATAGTGGTCCAAGCTAGCAACTCCAGACCACACAAACGTCTCCCCCTACATACCTGTCTCCCTAGCTTCTGCTTCCTACTGTCCTATCAATTAAAATGATGAAATCATTAGTGAAACGGATCAGTACCCAGGTTACATGCTAACGGCAGGCATAAACAGCGACAGTGTCTCAACCTTCCTACACCCCAACACCTGGTTTTAACACTATTGTGAACAGCCTATATTAGCAGGAAGTTCACCAACAAACAGGGTTGTGCTGCTCTGTATACTGGAGCCTGATTGGTTGCGGTCATGTCATGTGTTCTGCCTCTGCAATCCCTTTCTGTGTCGTCATAATGGGGCAATTGTTACATCTGCTCTTTTGTATAGAAATAACTGAAATATTATGCATTTTCCATCATTAACAAAATATTAACAAATGTATGCAACTTTAAAGCATTCTGTAGTTCTTAGGGTACAAAAGAGATTTATATATTGTATAGTTATTTATTTTTAGGAGACAGAATTTATTTTTATCACTCAATGGGAAAGATTCTGGAAGTTTTATCTGCTACCTAGTCACACATAAGCTGATTTTTGTTTTAGATTGAAATTAGTCTGCTTACCGTTTGTGCTGTTCACCCTTTCAAAGGATTGTACCTTGAGGGAATCTCTGAACGCAGTACGATCCTCCCCTCACACATCGGTGCGTCAGTATTAGCCTACCCTTTGAGGGGATCTCTGAACGCAGTACGATCGTCCCCTCACACATCGGTGCGTCAGTATTAGCCTACCCTTTGAGGCGTGTGATCTAAATGAAGGAGTTCCTGAATCTGTAACCCATCTTTATTTGTGTAGCTGTTTGGTTGCACAACCCTGAGCACTATTGCATGTAAATAAAGCTTATAATGAAATAACATTTGTTTTACTGTGTCACTTTATTCTCGATTCTCTCCAGCAGCCATTTGACTCGTCCTACCACTTCTGTGATTATTCAATTAACTTGTGAGGTCTGGTTTCTGACATGTTTTGATACAAACTAAGCAGTACAACAAATAAAAAATGTTTAGCTTTATTTATTTACAGATACATATACTACAAACTCTTATAAGAAACATATTTACAAATTAGCTGTAATCAAATGGGTTCTGTACAGGCCATACTGAATATAAGTTATTACATTTACACGTTAACATTTTGTGCAGAAGTTTTTCAATTAAATAAAATCTCTTTCATAAATCAGTCAGTGAAAATATAGAACTGTCTTCATAACATTTTCCTGCATGTTTTATTCTGATCATGGGAATGTCAGATGGTATTTTGGGAAAATCCAGGGGCCTCATGTATAAACGGTGAGTACGCACGAACGCACAGAGTGTGATGTATGAAATTAACTTGATGTGAGAATGTGTGGGCCGTCACAGAAACTTTTTAGCAGATGTGAGAATGTGCAATAAAACTTTGATCATTGATGTGGATGATTCACATCAAAATGCCAAAACCCAAATGGGAAATGCTATTAACTGTTTAATCCGCCACCACTTAATAACTTCTGTTAAACTTGACGGTGTCAAATGAACAACAAAATCACTCAGGAAATGCATGTATCCCTCTGTATATGGTTAATATTGCATGCAGCACAGTGTATTGACCACAGATGAAATGTAGTTGCACAGCAAGTATATAAGATTGGAATGGGCAAATGCAATTGTCTCTGTGAACCTGACTCTCTTCCATAACACAGGAGGCATGACGCACCGATCCACCTCCCAAGGATGAAACGCAGTAACAGGTGGGCAAAATCACTCACGTGTGATGCTCAATTGATCCTGTTGATTGTGTGTAAATAAGTAAACAAGGTGTCGGGACGATGGCCAGTAAAACATAACTTGCATACAACACTGGTTACTTTCATATATGTTTAAACACAAGGCTGATGAAGCAGTTCATAATTCATCTTAAAAGTTCATAAATTATAAAAAATGTAAATGTTACATTTAATTAATTCTCGATTCTGCACATCAGGAGAACACCAATGAGATTGAAATTCTCCCGACGAGCCGCATTCTCAAATGATTTTTGAGAAGCAACAGTTTTTGTATTATGTAAGAGATTAATATTTAGCATAATGGTAAAACATATAAAGAGGGAAGATCTAAAGTTGCAAAAATATGATTGTGACTTTAGAACTTTCTTTTAAAACGGAACACAACAGAACTGTAGGTTTAATGCAGGTTTGAATGGCATGTCAGGACGTAAAAAAATGATTTGCAATGATCGGATATTGACTATAGGGTAAATTCAAGGTGATATAGGCTATGTAATTATTTAGTTTATGTAAATATATTATTTATATATATTATTAGAATAGGAATTATACCAGGCCAGACAGCAGGCGAGATGCTGTCACATTTTAATTGTCTGTAGACTTGCTAACAGTAGCTCTAGAGAAAATGGTAGTATGATCTTCTTGACCTGAGATTAATACATATTAATTCAAATGTCCAAAATTGTTTTAGCACATGAGATTTTGCATTTTTGGAAAAAAGTTAAGCCTCAAGCCTTGTATTTGCATATTCATTTATGGGAGGAGGCAAAGCGGAGTCAGTGGCTCGTTCACGTGCGGTCAATCTCACGTTGATTGTGATTTATAAAGGAACGGTGCGCAGGACCTGGCGTAGGACCGGTTTTATACATGTGAATATTGCTGGTTTGTAGTACTAGGTACTTTTCCAGTTTTGGGTGTGCAACATCTTCTGGTATGTAAGCTGCACAATCTTTCATACATGAGGCCCCGGGAATTTTCCAAGAAGTTACTGTTGATTTGCATCCATACATAGAAGTGACTGCTCACAGTAATGCTTTTTGACTTGTAAGTACGGCATCACATGCCATTTTACAGTATGAGTAAAACTGCCAGGCAGTCAAAGTAAAAAACATCTGAACATCAGAGCAAGGTCCCTAGCCATAAATAATAGCCTACTCAGCTGACTTTAGGTCAAACTTCCTTCTCATTTCGATCCAAAAACTTAAGAATCCAGACTTCTATCCGCCATTCAATTTCTCTGTGTGATACACTAAAACACATTTTTCACTGAAGTGGAAACAAAACATTCCTGTCTGCCACGTCGGCATGAGAACAGCACCTCGACTACACGGCAGAGCTCCCATCATGCCCCAGGATATGGCTGATGTTGTGGGCGGGGCGGTTGGGCTGCTTGCCTGCGTCTGCAGAGGATGTGTTGGAGAGGGACAGCAGTGGGGACATGGCGGAACCGTCAGGGGGCATCGCCGTGGCGATCTCAGGGAACAGGGAGGTGAGGCTGAAGTTGGACAAGTGCGGGGTGATGCCAGAAGAGTTGCTGATAGGCATGGGGGGCATGTCTGACAGCAAGGGGAAGCTGGCCTGGGCGAAACCTACGGGGCGTGGGGGAGACAGGATGGAGCCAAAGCGGTTGTTCAGAGGGGCGGAGCTGCCCTTGTCGGTGCTGGGGCTGGTGAACATCTGATTGGAGAAGTAATGCAGGGGGTTGTCGCTGGCCAGGCTGGGGTGTGCGGTGGGGGGGTAGGAGGGGTAGAAGGAGGGCAGGGTGTTCTGGGACTCGCCAGACAAGAGGGCGGAGGAGCGGGAGGAGTTGGGCTGGCTGGCTGGGGGCATGAATGTGGAGTTGGCGTTGATAGGTGGAGGCGGGTTCATCCCTCCCTCTGGAATAAAGGGGAAGCCAAAGTTCTGGGCCAGGTGTTGGTCAGACACCAAGCCGTTGTCCCCAGTGACCTGGGCGCTGTCTGCCATAAAGCGGACAATGCTGCTGCGCCGCGCCTCCCCACCCGACTGTGGGCGCCCCAGGAGGTGGACATCAGGCTCAAAGGGGTTACCGGGTCTAAGGGTGCCTGACCGCATCCTTTCCCCAGGCCTCAGCTTCCCGCTCTGGGCCTCTTGGGTGAGGTGGCGGGATCGCTGGCTGACTGTGGTGGGGGGTCTTGGGGGGGCCCCTGTGCGACACGACTCAGAACTGCTGTGTGGTGTAAGAGAGTGTGGGAGGCCTGTCCGTACCCCAGGGTGGGCACCCATGTTCCCACTGCCCTGTAGAAGGTGGCCCTTGTTGCCCTCGCCAAGTCTCATCGCCGGGGCCTTCTGTGTGGAAGCAACGCTGGGGCTGGAGGCTTTAGCCTGCATGTCAGCAGTGGAGCTGCCTGGCACACAGCTGTAATCCATACTGACTGGAGGACAGCACTGCACTGACCTCTGGTGGCTGCTCGGCTCCAGGAGACTCTGCATGAAGCTCTGGGGACACCCCTCCTGGTCCCTTGGAAGCCCTGAAGCCCCAATCGGCCCCCCCTGTGTCCCAGGATGGGGCCCACTGTACCCCCCGCGGGGGCGTCCATCCCCTGGTGGTCCCGGCCCCATCCTGAACCCTCCTTGCTGCCCTTGTGGGCCTCTCTGAGGTGACGGGCCTGATTTAGGAGTCATGTCACCGCCACGGGACACCTGGACCTCAAAGCCCCCCAGCTGATGTCCCCCTCCAGCACCACTCAGCGTTTTAAAGGGAGAACACTCCGAGACCCTCTGGACATCTGCAGACCCAGGGTGCTCTAGAGGCAGCCGGTTCTGAGGGTTATGAGAAATGTTGGCTTTCACTCTGGAAGTGTCCAAGTAGCCCCGCAGGTCTGGCTGATCCTGTGTAGTAACGCGTGTGGCCTGCAGGTGGAGCCCCATGCGCTGTTGCTGCTCGCCACTGGAGGAGCTCTTCCCAATGAGGGCCTCTGCAGAGTAGCTGGAGACCCTGTGGCGCTCCTGGCGCGCGGGGGCACAGCCTAGGTCAGAGGGACGGGAGGCAGGGTTGCTAGGCTGGGAGGACAGCTGCTGTTCCAGGTTCCTGGAGCTCATCAGCCTCTGCATGGAACTGTGGTCCTGACCCGACTGAATGGATGGGAGACCAAAGCGCCACATATTAGATATACATCTTATCACGCCAAAGCAAAGAGTTTATAACATTATAAATGAACTACCAATTTACAGGTGCATTCTTGTGTCAACCACCTGAAGGACCAATCCTTATTTAAGCCGCTTTCCGACCAAGTAGTTACAGGAACGTAGTTATGGGAACAGTCCACTTCTAACAGTTCTACTAACTACTCTACCCCAAAATTGGTTTTGCTATTTGCATTCACACTGGTCAAGTGACCATAGCAACTGGTAGGAGGGGTAAGGGAATGACGCAAGCACTGCAGCGGTCTTTATAGCATTGTCACTAGACATTAGCGTAGCGCCACATACAACAACATTTCACAGTTGAATGTTTGTAAGACTGGGTGTATGATTGGAGATAAGTGTGTAAATCATCTTATGTATGGACGATCTGGTTTGTTCAGATTGCGGGGCTGAAAACCACATCCAATACAATTTTTAAAAAAGAGTGTCGTGTTGACATATCCTCATAATTAGGGATGGGTACCGAACCCTGTACTATTACTGGTACAGACTGAATCATGTCGGTATTACAGAGTATTGGTTTTTGTAAAAATCAATCAGTGCCACATTTCGGTACCTGAGAGCAAATCTCTCGCCAGATTACCTCACCTCTGCAGCTTGTCAATTGTTGACACAAAGAGTCAAGTGTGATGGCAAGCCAAAGGTGGTCAGACGTGTGGCTACACTTTTCTAAAATTGAAACAGACAACACTTGTTGTAATATTTGCAATGTAATATGCAAATTGAAAGCAAAGTTGCCCGCAGCTATCAATGATAGCTCCAAAGATGTTGAGCCCTCCAGGGAAAAAACTTCAGTGGAGCCAGCATCAACATCAAATTAATTGTCATGTTCAGGTAATATAATACCTAGTTGGAGATAAGTGGGCTTTTTCATTAATTTATCATATCAATATAGCATCATTAGCATATAGCATTTTACTAGCATATTTTTCACACAGCTTAGGACATGTCGACGACTCATGTGATGTAACATTCATCATCACAGTATTTGGCTGTGTATCAGTTTAGCTAACCAGCCAACATCAAGCATAAATGTAATCAATTAAGCAATAAGCTTTTAACTTATATACCAATGTGAATGGTACCCAACCCTACTCATAATGGAGTTTGAACAGTGGTGTTTAAAAACTAGGCTGGAGTCATAGAAATTGAGTAGCCTACTTAACAGAGAAACATAGAAGACGAAGGCTCCAGCGTAATATGTAATAGGATGGATTTAGATGTAAAAGCAAAGTGCAACAGGCAAACGAAACGACGAGCGTGCCTTATAAGTTGGACCAATCAACGTAGACGTAGGAAAAGGGAAACGGGAAAGACCCTGCTCTTAAGAAGGACCTGAAAGAGTTACAGGAACTGCGGTCTGAGGAACTTAATAATCCCCAAATTGCTCCAGTCGGAACATAAGAAAAAAAGGGTTATAGGAACTGCAACTATCCCTCTGGTCAGAAAGCAGCTATAGTAAGAGTTTATTATCTAAGTAGAAACTATTCAACAACGTCAGCATTTGGTTCTGTTACCTTGAGGTGGTCCTGTTGGGTGAGGTGGCTGCTGTGGTGAGCTCTGGGTCCTGCCGGGCCTGGCTGGGCCTCGCAGCTCTTATCCTGGTGCCGAGAACCAAAGTGCTGCTGTTGGATTTGCTGCTGGAGGTGCTGGTGTCTGGAATGGGAGCTCTGCTGTTGGAGCTGCTGCTGTTGGGGGTGTTGTTGGTGTGACTGGGACTGTTGTTGGTGTTGTTGCGTTTGCTGCGGGTGTTGATGAGACTGTTGGTGTTGCGCCTGTTGTTGATGCTGTTGCTGCTGTGACTGTTGTTGCTGAGACTGTTGCTGCTGTGACTGTTGCTGCTGTGACTGGTGCGTCTGCTGCTGCTGGTGCTGCTGTTGCTGTGGGTGCTGCGCTTGTTGTTGGTGCGGCTGTTGGTGCTGCTGTTGTTGGTGCGTTTGTTGCTGCTGAACCCCGCCCTTCTCCAGGTGGTGTTGTTTCTGCTGCAGGCTCACCGGAGCGCCACCCTGACCACCTCGAACCAGCGGCCTCTTCTTGTGCCCGTGCTGCTCCTGCTGAAGCGCTCTCTGGTGGAGGCTATGGAGCTGGGCGGGGTCTGGCTGGGCCAGGTGGTGCTGCAGCTGGTACAGGTGGTGCCTCTGGTGCTCCTGCTGCTGCTTCAGGTAGGAGTTCCCCGGGAGCTGTTGTCCCGGCTGGGGTGCGCCATGCTGGGGCTGACCCTGGGGCAGGTGGAGGACACCTGGTTGGCGGTGCTCCTGCTGGGGGGTGCAGTGGCCCTCAACAGGGCGGAGCACCGTGGTCATGAAGGTGTTGCCTGAGAACAGTGTGCCCACTGCATCTGGGTTGATCCGCATCATAATAGCAGAGGAGCTAGTGGGCGGCTGGGGCGCCATCATCTGGCTGTGCTCTGGCAGTTTGGCCTCAACACGGCCCACGGAAGAGTTTGACAGACAGGGCTTCTGACGCTTGACGTTGCCGGACAGCATCACGTCGTCCTGAGCTGGCCGCTTGGATGCATCCTTAATGAGCCGCGGCTCGCCCACCCCTACCTGCGCCCTCATCAGAGCACTCTTCACAGGGGTGTACTCATTCAGCTGGAGTGAACCGGAGCAGGGAGGGAGGCCAGGGGTGGGGGGCTGGGATGCAGGGGAAGCGGTGGGACCCTGCTGCCCAGACAGAATAGGAGAGCCAGGGTAGACCTGCTGTTGGCGCGAGCTGGGATGAATTAGGTTGTTGACACTGAGGGTACCCACTGTTCCAGACTGAGCCTGGCTCTGGTTTTGGGAGTAGATGTTCTGTGGATGTCGAGCTACACTGGGTCCTGTGCATGCAACCTCGCCCCTAGCTGACCCCTGGGATGTAGGCCTAGCCACAGGGGTCTCCATCTGCTTGATCAGCTTCGTCTGTTGTCCGGCACCTCTCTCTTTGCTGTTTGAGGCGTGCAGGGGCTTGTCGGGGTTAAGGTTGGGTTCCCACGTTGGGATATGTGTTGAGTCAGGGTTGTCAAGGGTGCACCCTGCGACCCTCCTCCCAGGACTCTCCTGCTCTAACATGGCAAGGATATCAGCCTGCTCTGTGGTGAAAGTGAATGTTCCAAAAGTGCCCGATGAGGCGCAGACACTGTGGCCTGATGAGACGCCGACGCTGTGGCCTGATGAGGTGCCGATGCTGTTGCCCGGTGAGACGCTGACACTGTGGCCCGATGAAACGCCTATGCTGTGGCCCGATGAGACCCCGACGCTGTGGCCTGATGAGGCACTCGTGCTATGGCCCGTAGGAAGCATGGATGCTACGGAGAACCCCCTTCCACTGCCAGCAGCACCAGACATGGGTGAGTCGCTCTGCCTGCTGAGCGGCAGCGCTTGATCCAGGGGCTCGTGGTCTAGCATGTACACATTCGGTAGGACAGCAGAGTCTTTTCTAGAGGCAGCAGCATCCGTCCTCACAATCTCGACAGCTGTGCCGGGGTGTCCTTGCTTAACATCCTTCACAGTGCTTGGGAACGCAGCCACCTTTAGCTCAGTAAGATGTGGTGTCGTTGGGGAGGATGTGGCTACGAGCTGAGTCGAGGGTCTGTTATAAGTGACCCGTTTCCTGTATTCTGATGGCATGGTCATGGGTACTGAGACAGAGGGTGGTGAGGAAACTGGAGCTGATAAACCAGAGGTTGGAGTGGGGGCAGGCAGGGGAGAGGCTACAGGCTTAGGCTGGCTTGAAGGCAGAGTCTTCTGGCTGCTGGCTGGCTGTTTCTGAGGTTGGGATGAAGTAAGCTGAGTAGTCTGGACCGAAACTACTGGTCTAACTGCTACTGCGCTTACAGTGCAGACTGAGTGTCCACATACTGCTGTGGTTGTTACGCATGAAGAGTTTGTCACTGAGGAACAGACTCTGGTGACCATAGACCTACTCTGTTTAGAATTGCCATTCGTGGCAGCAGATGGTGGCACAGCTCCGATAGAGGCTGTCTGTCTCTTCTGTGTGACTATAGATCTGAGGGGATGTGGACTGTCAATACCAACATCAGGAGGTTTATCTGCAGAGGCGGACACAGGGGTGACTGTAGCTAGACTCACAGAACTAGCGAGAGTGAGCTGAGTCTGTGTGGTGCCGACGCTAACCACTGATGAACATGGAGTGACACTAGTCACAAGGCTTCCTGTGTGGGCGGGGCCTGCAGTGGAGGCTGCTGCTTCACTGTGTACAGCGTCATTCACTCTAAGGTTAGCAGTAGGTGTGGCCTGTGAAGAGCTGAAACTACCCCCCACAGGTGTGCTTGGTGGTATTGGAGCATCATACGTACTACCCTGAGGGGGGTTAACAGAGGTGCTGGCAGGGGAAGGGTGCGGCTGGATGTTCACAGCAGAAGAAGAAGAGGTTCCTTGAGCTACACTGTCTACTTGTTTCTGCCGGTCCCCAGATGTATTCACTGGCTTGGCGCTTAGGCTACCACCCCCCCGTCCCTGCCTCTGCACCTTCTTCCTTACTAACGTGGTCCTCTTGGCAGGGTCTTTCCTAGCTCTTGACACCAAGGCTGTGGCAGGCGGTCTAAGTGAGGCCTTCCCTGCAGCCACTGCCAGTCCAGGTCTGGGTGGAGTCCGACTGGGGATCTGGATCTGCTTAGCAGGGGAGCTGCGAGGAGCTTGTGTTGCAGTGACAGAAGCCGGGGGTTGCCCTGGTGGCACTATGGGGTAGGATGGCGTTGCTGGGGCCAGCTGGGCAGCGTTGTGGGTGGAGGAACACTGTGGCATGCCCTGTGAAATGCTCTGGTTGAGGCTGCTGAGGGCGCCCAGGGTGTGCAGGGCCACGTTGGTGGTGGGCTCCTCCATGGAGCTGGGCTGGATCAGCTGGAGAGAGCCCTGGCCACCCTGGGAGCCCGGCTTGTCCGACGTCTGCATGGGTTGCAGTGCAAACACCTGCCCGTTCACCGTGATGGTGTGAGGGGTCAAGGGTGCTGGGGAGGCCTGGTGTGCTGGGGAGGGTTGGATTTGAGGGACCGGTCGGGGTAGAATGTGGACCAACTGTTTGCCACCGACAATCTGTTGGCCTGTGGTGGATGTCGTGCCGCTAGTCACAACACTCTGACTGGGCACGACAGGTGCTGCAGCGGTCACTATGCCAACCGAAGGGTTCTGAGGTGGCGCAGGTGGGTGCTGATTGGAAGCCTGGATGATGACGATGTGCTGACAGGGATTCTGACTGGGTAAGTCTTCCCTGACGACAGACTGTGCTGAACAGGGATTGGCCTGCTGCAGGATAACAACACTCGGGTTGTTGGTGTTCTGTGGAGTTGTTACCCCAGCAACTGTCGTTGTACCAGCAGGGTTAACTTGCAATACCTGCATAGTCTGAAGGAGGGGTAAAACGGTGGGTGGCTGGGCCTGGGGTACCAGGGCTGGTTGGGGTTGAGTTATGAGGGTTGTCTGTGGATGGGGGAGGACTGCTGCCTGTTGCAGCACAGCAGCTGGTGGTTGGGACACTACAGTTGACTGGGCTAACACAGCAGACTGGGGCCTCACGGGTGGCTGAGGGAGGACAGTACACTGGGGCTGGGGGACCAGGAGCGGCTGGGTCTGGGCCAGGATAGCTGGCCGTAGTTGGGATGTCCTCTGGATGGAGGACTGGGCTTGGATATGGGCAGTGATGGGTGCCTGAGGCCTCATCTGGATATGAACGGGTTGAACTGATGGTTTAGTGACCACGGGGCCTACAGGCAGGTGCTGAATACCCTGCGGCCCAGTGGTGCTGGTCTCCGGTGCGAGCAGGGACTTGCAGACCGGCTGCACGGTGTTCCCAGCCAGCTGCAGCGTGGTCCACGTGGTCTGTGTGCTCCCAGCGGCACTGGCCCTGAGAAACGTTGAGCTGCTGGGAATAGTAGTGTAGCTCAGTGTCCTGAAAGCAGCATTCTGGGTGGTTAGAACCTGGGGGAGGGCTGTGAGGCTAGGGACAGGGCTGGCCAGACTGGCTGATACAGTGATGCTCTGAGTGGAAGTGGCCAGCTGGGGCAGGGTGGTGGGGAGCATGGGGGCAGGGCAGAGACCCTGGAGTGTGATGTAGGATACGGAAGGGGGCAGTTTCGGGGTTGAAGGTGCCTCTGCCACACACTGTTCCATCAGCGTGATGCCAGGTGTGGAAACAGTAGGGGTAAAGTTTGCCCCTGGGAGGAGCGGCGGGGCAGAGGACGGGGCACTGGCATGCTGAACAGCCCCGTTCACCCTCATTCTTGCCCTGATGTCACCAGATGACTGGACAATCACAGCCTCTGTTGTTTGCTTCCCAAGATCGGCTGCCGGACTAGCTTCCTTCCCTGCTGGGCATATTACATTCCCATTGGAGTAAAGGATAATTCCTTTCGGGAGTTGGTGAGTAGGTGTTACTTTGGCAACTTTTGCACAGCGCAGCTTTCCCTTCCAGTGGATGGTGGGATCATCGAGGAAGTTGATGTTGTGAGCTTTTAGCAGCTCGATGTAATGGCCGCTCTCCTTCCGGAGCTCCTCCAGTTGGCGCCGCAGTCGTCGGATCTCTTCAGCTGCAGTGATCGGAGACAAGGATTAGCAGTCAGAATATTAAAAAACAACACAGACTAACAAAGTGATGGGGAAACACACCTTGTATCCGGTCTCCTCTTTCAAGAAGCATGGCATCATTTTGTTTCTGCAGGTCAGTTATGTAACGATGGGCCTGGTCCAAGATCATGTTCTTACTCTGAAAGCAGAATAGATGAGGTCAGGTTTTACAGTGACCAACTAATGGCCTGCAAGTTGTATGGGTGTGGCCCTAAAACATACAGTTAGGTCTGTTTGAATGACCTGCTTTAGTGCCTGGGAACAGGGTAGAAGGTCACCAATCCGGTTAATTCCAGCATTGATCTTCTCTTTCCTTTGTCTCTCAACTGATGGACAAAAAAATAAATTGTAAAAACTTAGTGAGACACTCAAAACAAAATGCATAAATAAATAAATATAATTTTAACAATCTTGCCTGCATTGTGAGACTCCTTGTTTTTCTTCTTTCTGCAAGAGAAAATGGATGACATTTAAACAATTTTGAATTTAATATTAGAGGTATTCATGCATTTCTGTGACAAAATGCTGCCCATGCTCCAGTTCTGATGCACAGGCATAACACTTGTCAAATGGAAATGGTTGATATTCCCCTTACCGCGGTGTATGACCAGGAGTCTGGTTCTCCGTCATCTCTGGCATCCTGGCCTACTCTACTGCCAGCACAACCTGCACTGGTCACCAGGCTTGCAGACATAACATCAAATCCCTTCCCAGGCTGACCTGACACCCAAATAAATAGACCAAGGAGGAGTGAGAAGGTAATCCACAGTCTACAGTCATGTGTGGTATATGAGACATTTACTAATGTATTACAGAGCTGTACAGAAATATAGAAGTTTATCATAATAAATGTTGTCAGACTTCAGTCAGATACAAACACACCAAAGCCGTTTTGCTCAGCACACTTAACTATAATATTCTGATGTTGTGTATGTATGTATGTATGTATGTATGTATGTATGTATGTATGTATGTATGTATGTATGTATGTATGTATGTATGTATGTATGTATGTATGTATGTATGTATGTACACTGTATCTACTATCGGGCTAGATACAATATTTCTGAAATTCATTGTAATGTCTCCATCTACTTTTCTATGACTACATGCCTTGTTAATACCGCTTTGCTTGGAATAAAGATGATGCTGCTGAATATGAAAACAATGAAGTTATTAAAGCGCACAAACAGTCGGTTATTCTAACGAGATTAAATTAATGGAGGCTATCATGATTGAAAAGAATTAGAGACAAAACTGTTATCTTAAAACCAAAAATAATAGTTATGTTCACAAAAATATGTGCGTTTTAGACATCCACATCATCACACTGTAGCTAATTCTGTTGCTAATTAGCCAGCCAACATTGTGTTGCAGGTAGCTGACGATGTCATTACCTCGCTAGTACTACTATAATTTTGTAGAAGTGTGTACTTAAACGACAGCTAGGCAAAAACACATGTACACTTAAATACACGGTAAATGCGACAACGACAATATCGCGCAAGGTAAACAAACAGCCAGCACAAGCTAGCTAGCCATGTTAGCACAAACTAGCTAGCCGATGTAATGTTAGCTAGCATGACAAGCTTGGGTTTGCTGAACAAAACAATCGAATGAGTTGTTAACCAAATCGAAAAGCAGTCATATTAACAGTATAACTGTACAGTACATTTTTAATATAATATAAAAAGCTGCAGCTTGCAACTTACACGTAGCTTCCCCATTCTGGGAACTCGTTCCTGTCAAAACTTTGTCTTTCCTTGCTTATTAACTCCGCTAAAGAACAACCTAACCCAAAATCAAATAGTAAGCAGAAATGGGCGTCAGTAAACTGAAGCGACCAATCAGAATGTAAATAGTCTATCTTTGAGCCAATCACGTGAGCTGGGACGATATCATGAAATTACGTTAGGGATTATGAAGAAGAAATATATAAATGATCAATAAGATATTTAACAAAACCTAGCTATAATATACAGTACTTTTATAACGTTAATTTGTAGATTTCAATTCGTGCTATAAGAAATGTCTAATGTTGTATTTTCAACGATGTCGGAAATGAATCAATATTTCTTCCAAAATACTCTTTTCAATATAAACTCATGTTGAATAGGCTTCTTCATTGCAGAGTTATCTTTGTATATTAGTATGAACTATGCTTGAAATAGTCATGAATAAAAACAAATCATAAACCAACAATGCAAATAGTATTTCTTTTATTTAGAGGTTAAAAAGTTTTACAATATAGAGCTCCAGAAAAGATAAAATTCTTCAAAGAAATTAGAAAACAAAACATGCTTTTACTACAGTGGAAAGGTTACTACTCTCCAAGCATGCAGTGAGGCAGGGTTTCTCCTGGGCTTCTGCTTTAAGGGATCCTACTTGAGAGGAAACATCCAAACCAACACACAACATTCCCACCATGTTGAACATACAGACATGGCCATGAGTGAAGTCTACACAAATGTTATTGATAGTGGGTGGCAAGATCTTGTTGGCCTGGGTTCCTACTTCCTACCAGAGCCACTAAAGGTCAGCCTAGATAAGAAACTTTACTCAGGCTAACTATGAATCTAAAAAGAAGCCTCCACAACAGCCTCATGTATGTACTTAAGCAGAGAAGTCCATCTGTCAGTCAGCTCTAACAATAAACAGGGGCATGCTACCCCTGCTGGATATGCTGTTCTTTGTCACTTTGACAAAGAAATTCTCAAACCAGTTGTTCTTCATAACCTCTATGATTTTATGATGTGAAAAAATTATAATGAGAAAAGATCAAATGTGATTTGGCAAATGATCAAATTAAAGGGGAAATAACTGAATTGGACTGCCAGAACACACAGCCAGAGACATTTACCCATCTCACCATGATCTTTGTAAACATTACCCAAACTCTCACAGCATTTTTGGAAACCCAGGAGAAGCACTGAGCCTTTCAGCATCTCAATGTAAATAAAATAAAAAAGCTGAAGAAATAAAACAGCTGAAGGGGGAATTAAATAGATGGGTTGAGAAACAAAACCATTCAGAAACAAAACCATTCAGAAACAAAGAGTGAAATCCACTCCCTTAAATCTCCCCAAAGCTCAACAGTTCATCCTTCCTCATTCCCACACTGTGGCCGTTCTTCCCTCCTCTACCTCTTCTGGGCTGGCGTTGGAGCTTTAACGTCAAGAAAGGGCATTGCATCCCAGTGCAAGGCTCACACTTTGCATACGGCCAGAAGAAGAAACAGGAAGTCACAGCCACCAGTAAACTCTTCCCATAAGTCCCTGGGCTCAGTTGGTGAGGGGGTAGAGTTGGGTGACCCAAACCTGTCACAATGACGACTCCAAGTTCGCCAGTTGGGGACTGCCATTGTCAACGATAGTCTCTTACTGTAAAATATTTCCCTCTTCAGTTCTATTGTTTTGGTTTTTCAAAACAGCAAAGAAACGTGCCCTTCTATTATAACCGCCTTTAAAACAACCGAAACACAAACAGTATGATTAGCAAATACAGAAACCCCCCACCATGTCTAAATTGACTTAAGTTGGCAGCTTATTGGAGCACTTTTGGAACCCTTTGTTTTTGTTTTCAAATCTCTAAATGAAGAAAAGGAGTAAAAATTAAAGTAAATGCAATATTTTGGGGACTTGTTTTGTTGGATTTTCTTGCAAAAAAATTGCAGCCATGTTATTTTTTACACTTTGAATTTTGTTTCGCTTTTTAACATCCTTTAAAGAAAGTGGTGAATGTGTCGACCCATGGGTATCTGTCAAAGTTCCATTTTTGGAGAGGCGGGGCACGACCATGCTCTTTCCAAAGCCGCAGCCTCTACACTGCCCTCTGCAGCTGTCCCGCTGGGGGCGCACACTGGCTGCGCAGGCTCTTCTGAAGCACGTGGGCATCTGCCGGCTCTATCCTCTTATAGTAGTTCTTTTTCGTCTCGATGATCTCAAACCCAAACTTCTGGTAGAAGTCGATGGCTGACTCATTGCTGATCTGCACGTGACTGTCAAATGAGAAAATGAAACATGAATTAAAGGTGAAGGACAGAAGGGTGGTGGGCATTTTTTTAACACTACAGGGTGTCTCATCTCTCTGCGACTTGCTCCCATGTAACAACATCACATGGTAAGAGCTAAGCCATACTGTGTTTGCACATACCAGGCATGTGCTTTGTCCAGTTGTTTCACATCAATGCATTGAAGGGACATGAGAAGAGCAGAGGAGGACATGTAGAATATTGACATACCCACTAAGATACAGGGAATCGTTTATTGGATAACAACAGACTTACAGGTAAATGTTGTCAAAAGTGCCATCCTTCTCACAGATGTTTAACACATGGTTGAGCATCTTGGTTCCTGTTTACAATACAAAATGGGAGTTTGACAATATGCAATACACACAGGCTCTAAACTGATCATGCGTCAGCAATGTGAAATGACAAAAATAAATATTCTATGAAGCTGTCTGTAATGACACCAACAAACACATTAAAGACGTACCTATGCCTAATCTGCGATAGGGCGCTAGGCACCCCAGTGTCATGATGTACAGTCGTTTCTGGTTCTGAGAGTGGTCCACTCTGCAGCATACAGCCCCCACAGCAATATCATTGAAGTATGCTGCAAACAAATGGGTCCGGCATCAGGTGTATCACATAATTACCATTCAGTACATACTTAATTATTATTATTTTTTTTACCAAGCTTGGCCAGCTCGCCCACTTCAAGCACATCCTTGTAGAATTTGTCGTTGTAGCTGACAGGGAATATGACTTGGTTGAGGCGTTTCAACTGTTTGATGTTGTGGGGTGTGACATCCCCCAGCTCGATCCGGCTACTGGAACAAGAGCAGAGCGGTCAACAAGCTGGGAACAAAAGCCACACAACGCACATGCAGTCATTGATGCAAAACTCCAGACTAAAGCAGATATTAGGCATTTTCCAAACTATCGGTTTCGGCATTTATAATGGCCGACAAATAAATATTAATAAAATAAAAACCTGCCTCTGCTGGACGGGGGTACTGAGGACTGAATGATTCAGTCAATCTCATATACTGTATATATTTTATATTTTACTGTTGTTATTTTCAGAACTTATAGAACTTAACAGTATATATTTTTCCAGTATTGTTCAAAGTTATATTTATGAAGCTTACCAAGTCTATTAATACTGGTAACTTAGATTTTTTGTTGTTGTGTTGTTTTTGTTCAAAGGACTTTAAGTATCATATCTTAAGTTTGTATTTTTATATATTTTATTTATCAGAACTTTAATTTTGTCTCCTGTTAAGGGGACTCCTTCGATGTTGTGGCAGTTTGTTAGTGTATCATCTGTATTGTGTGTATTTGGTGTTGTGTTTATGATTTGGTGCGACACCTTCTGGGCATTGCCTTAACAGTGGGCTATACTGGGTATCTCATTACGCACAAGTGTAGCTGATTAGATAATTCCTCTACACCTGCGTAATGTTACTAATCAGTAGGGCTGGGCGATAATTCAATATTTATCGTTATTGGGTTTTTGAAAATAATATAGAGAAGAATATCCCATATCGACATATCGTGATAACAGCTGGTTTTGAAAGGAGTATTTCATATTGCTTGTAGTTCAGTTCTACCTGAAACTTTTAAACAGAAATATTACACAGTCAATCAATATCTTTTTGTATGTATTGTTTTTATTTGTTTATACAGCAGACTATACACTTAGATTTAATCAAGTCACAGCAGGTCCTATATATATTTCAATATATATTGTCAAACATATCGTATCGAAAAATTATCATTTTTTGGTCATATCGCCCAGCCCTGCTAATCAGTGCGGCTGTAAGTGCTCAAGTGCCAAAAAAGGTGGCACGCATTGTGAGTTTACCTCCTGTCAGGGGAGAGTAGAGACGTGTGGAGCACATATAAAATCAGTGTGTTCGGATGAGCTGACGGACATTTGTGAGTGTACATTATTGATTGAGCCTTCACCTCGCTATGTGTCGTACATGATTTATTTTTAGTTTAGCATGAGCAAGCATACGCTCTTTCTACTTTGTAATGCGTACGATGCTGCGTAGAGCATCGTAGCTGAGTAGATTCCGAAGTGTAGTCACTATAGTTTCTGCATTGTATGTCAGTATTCCACACCCTATTTCAACGTCTTATGTTCAATAAACATCAAGAACGCTCCTCCCTGCTCTGGTCTCCGTTCCTCTTCCTCTCCTCTACACAACCACCATCATCGGGAAAAATATATTTTCATTTTCCTTTGTTCTGTTGTGACAATAAAACAAACAAGTTTATTTTTAAACTGCATTATCATATTATTTTAGTGAGGACTAATAACTAATGTTAGGGACCTCTGTTTATGTTATGCGTTTCTAGATTTAACAATAAATAAATAAATATCTATAAATATGCCAATATATCGGAATATCAGATTTTTAAATCACCAAATATTTGTATCGATATCGGCCTTAAAAATCCTTTATCGGTCAGGCTCTACTCCAGACTCTTATGAAATGGTGAGCACATCCAACCCTGGTGTACAGTAAAACTGACATTACCCTGGTAATTGGAGACATCCAACAGTTTGACATAGGTCATAGCCTGGTCTATGCCATGAGGTAACTCAACACAATGAATGCATCAAGTGGTTTCCCCAAATTCAACTGCAAATCCACCTGATAATGACTTCTCCAGTAATGACAGTCTCAAAATGATTCATGACAAGCATCTTTAGTACTTAGTAGAAAACCCTTTTGTTGTTATGACCTGCTGTAAAAGAGATGCATAGTCAGACACCAGCCTCTGGCAGCATTCCAGAGGAATCTTAGCCCATTCCTCTTGAGCAATGGCCTCCAGTTTAGGGATGTTCCGATACCAACAATTTGACTTCGGTACTGATACTTGCTTTGGTACCTTAATATCGACACCAAATCGATACCACAGCGAAATCACTGATAACCATAAACACATTTAAAAACAATGTGTATTAAGAAAGTATGTGACAATTTAAAACGTACATTTAAATATACTTAAATATTTTGTTTTTCTTAGGCCTATAAAGTGCAATATCCTAATTGCCCCCATTTTGTGTAATCTAAACACCTGGATTGGATTTCCCCCCAGGTTAATTACTTAGCTTTTTTCTCCTTGTAGCTGAGCCATTCAGCTCATGTATTTAGGCTTTCATTTATTCTAACCACATATGAATAACACTAAACGTAGTAGTTTATATAGTTATTTATACATTTTTCAACAATAATTGAATTGTTGTGCATTGTGTGAATATAGAGAAAAATTTGTTTCAGTAGTCCGGATATTGCCCAATACCCTATGACTATTCACGGGATGGGAATATGCGTGCATTTGTGGCGATGAAACTTCAATTTGTTTTGCCCCATTTGCGATACAAACTTTGAAAAAACTTTTACAAACCGACGCTGCAATGTATTGGGGTGTCCTTTTATCATTAGGCTTGTAAGTGAAGTACTTCCATATTTTACTATGAGCAACATGCTTTTACACAATGAAGATTGTGCTCGGTTGTCATTCTCCCTAATCAGCCGGCTTTTGCTCTCTCACATTTCTACACAGACATGTTCTCACAGAGCGATAGATACGAACACTTCTTTGAAGGAAACAACTCTGGAAACAACTTCCACCTATTCACTGACTCAGTCACCGGTTTTATCAGGAAATGCATAGATGACGTAGCAGCACCAGAATTTATCCAAACCAGAAACCACGGACTAATAATGATGTCCGTATAGGACTAAGCGCACGACAATCAGCTTTTAATTGCAGAAATGGGGCGGCACAGAAAGACTCCAGCTACAAACTCAGGAAAATTAAATCAGCAAAACGTGAGTACAGGAACAAGGTTGAATCCCATTTCAACAACAATGATGACACGAGACATATGTGGCAGGGAATAAATACAATAACTAACTATAAAGGGAGAACTATCTGCCCAACTACCACCATCTGTCAATCTCCGTGGATGAAGTTCGGAAGACCCTCAAAGGAGTAGACATCCGCAAGGCTACTGGTCCGGATGGCATACCAGGCTGCATTCTTAAAACATACGCGAACCAGCTGGTTGAGGTATTCACTGACGTATTCAACCTGACTCTCCCAGTCTGTTATCCCCAAATACTTCAAAACATCCACCATTGTTCCAGTCCCAAAACAGACAGAAGTAACCTGTCTAAATGACTGGCGCCCTGTTTCCCTCAACGCCATCATCAGCAAGTGTTTTGGGAAGCTGGTAAGAAACCTTATCACCTCCATGTTACCTGCTTCTCTCGGCCCACAGCAATTTGCACTGGTTAATAATGAACTCCTGTTACTTGTCATTTTGTTCTTAATCAGGAATTTCCCAAATCTTTTGAACTCAACCACACTTAGTTTGGAATGCACAACGTTTACCTCTGTACACGTGTCTTAGGGCAATATTAACTAAATACTATTTTTACATCTCTCCTACCATGTTGTCAAAAGGGGAAAATACATTAATGGATGTATTTTTTTGGTTACACATATGTAATTCATGTAAATCTATGTAAAGAAACACAGATTTTTATTTATTTTTTTCCTAATTTAATTTGGGCCAGTAATAAATCAGTCCGGGCCAGTAAATTTTAGACCAACTGGCCCGAAAGGGCCAGTGAGAAAAAAAGTTAATGTTGGACCCTGCTTATGGATTCTTGATTTCGATTCTGTAATAACTGGAGTTGAAATGGGTCACTTCTCAGCCAATATGCATGAGCATTCAGCACAGATTGTGTCTCTGGCAGTTGAAATACCCGTTCAATAGGTGTAGAGGAGGCCTGGACACACAGTGGTGCAGCTTTTTCACCACATAAGGTGTAACGTTTGTGGCACACAAACATTCTCTGCTGTTATTTTTCCATTGACTGCTAACGTGAACAGAGTTTCACGCTGCAGTTGAACACTAGCAGCAGTAGGTTTGCTAACGTTACTTGTGTTAGCAATTTGAGTAACGCTAAATCTAGCTACGAGAGAAAAAAATCTGAGTAACATCGTTATTCACCCTAATTTTAGCGATTCTGCAAATGTTTAATCATATTTGTAGTGCATCCTCCAATGCAAAAAATACATGCATCACAGATGTTGCACTGTGCCGAAATGGCATTGTTTTTAAGTAAAATGAAGCCACACCTTTGAGTGCCGCTTTGTGTGGTTCGTGGCAGGGCGGATAACACACCAACAGCCTGGCTGTACTGGCAGTACGGTGGCTGGCTGGCCACTATGGAAAGCAAAACTTGCGCGTTTTGGAGTCGATCATCTGTTTCAAAACCAAATTTTCCAAGCGATTCTGAAGGAATCAACATTTTTAACTCTTCTAAGTTGGAACCTGTTCTCGATGCCCAACCCTACTGGTCACTGAGTATTATTTATATTGCTGTGTTCTTTAGCAGCAATGTTAAACTTTACTTACTCATACTCACCCCTTCTCCTTTTTTTATCTTATTATTATTATTATTATTATTATTAATAATCTTTTATTACTATCTATTTGATAATTAAAATCTGCACTATTGTTGGTAACTCAAGCGGCACAAAGCTTTTCATTGTACTTGTATGCCTGCGTATCCTGTAAATAGGACAATAAATTTGAAACTTGAAGCTAGCAGCCAGCTACATGTCCATGATCCACCTGCTTTGCAAAGTGATGAGACCCGGGAGAAAACCATTGCAGCTACCCCCATTTTCCAGTCACCAAAAAACTATTTTGTCACAGCAGCAAATATAGGATGTGCTACCTCTGCCCTTCAAGATGACATTGGCAGTGTTAAGGCTGCCGAACTCAAAAGTGCAGACTGTCACACTAAATGCATTACGGTCTAGATTTGGTTTGGTCTTGCATATTGATTTTTCTAGCACCAAGTAAAGTTGGTTGGATACTCGACATCGGATATTCAACAGATATTGAAAACCTGAGATCAGGTCTTGTTTTCCCAAACTCACCCAAACTATAACCCTATGTATCAGACGACATACAGTACACACCGGTCTGCTAATCGTTAGGGATGGTCAGTAAATTACATGCCTGAAAATTATTAATTCAATAGCTTTTTTACCATGTGGCTTAGAAACCTCAAAACACTATCAAATTGTTCAGAGAGCACACCCACATGTTGCAATAGCTTTTTTGTTGAAATTTTGGGGGGAAATTCCAAAGAATGTGCAACATGTGGGTGTCCTCTCTGTACAACTGAAAGGTGGTTTGAGGTTTCTAAGACAATATCCATTGAATGTCCAACATCAAATATCCAACAAACTTCACTTCGGTGTTACTAGCTAGCTTTAAAACTAATTGTTCACTTGATGAGGGAATTGGTTGGTATTGCACTTAATGCTGACTTATCTGACATTTCTCTGGGCTATATAAAAACAACAATAATTAATTTCTCTTGCTTGCTCACTCGCTCATTGAGTAGACTGCATAATTATACAAATTGTGCGTGCATTTGGGAACTTTATTGAAATAGAATCCTGCCAGCTCCACAGACTTCACAAACTTCTATCAAGCACATTAGTGTGGAAAGAACCATATAAACTTTTTACGTAGCACTTGTGCTAGTTCAACCCTGCTCTCCTGGAATGCGAGAGCTGTGTGATGAGAGTCAAAATATTCACAAGCGATTTAGGAACATATACAAATTATAAATATTAATCATTGTTGCCCTCTAAGGGGTGTGATACAGAGAAACACAAAAAAAATTAAAATCCATAAAAATTTGACAGTTGGTAGTCCTTGTGGCATAAGCCGCTTTCCGACCGCAGGGATTTTTGCAGTTCCTAGAACATAACGTTCCTATAACCCTTTTTTTCTTGCTTTCCGATAGAAGAAATTGCGGGATTATTTAGTTCCTCGCACCGCCGTTCCTATAACCTTTTTAGCTCCTACTCCAGAGCAGGGTCTTTCCATTTTCCCTTTTCCTAGGTCCACGTTGATTGTTCCAACCTATAAATTACACCGGTCGCTTTGTTTGTCTGTTGCGTATTATGCTACATATCATGCTGGAGCCTTCGTCTTTTGTGTTTCTGTGTTAAGTAGCTACTCAATTTCTATGAATCCAGACTAGTTTTTAAACGCCGCGGTTCGAACTCCATATTTAGGACATTAACATCACAACATAATTTTCAGCCTCGTAATCTGAAAGAACAGCAAGCCGCGGTAGCAACCCAGCACTACTTGGGCTGAAAACAACCAGATCATCCGCATACATAAGATGATTTACACACTTATCTCCAATTATACACCCAGTGTTGCAAACATTAAACTGTAAAATGTTGTATGTAGCGCTACACTAAAGTCTAGTGACTACGCTATAAAAGCTTGTTGCGGTGCTTGCGTCACGCCCTTATCCCTCCTACCAGTTCCTATGGCCACTTGACCAGTGCGAATGCAAAGAGCAAAACCGGTTTGTTTTGGACTGTTCCTATAACTACGTTCCTGTAACTACTTGGTCGGAAAGCGGCTATAGTGAGCTAAGTCGCTGCATTGCAGGACAGACTGTCATGATAGTCACAGGTTTGAGCCTGACTATGGTTCTCTGACTTTCCCCGGGTCTCCTGCACAAGGCAGCGTAAATTGGCATAGCGCTGCCCAGGATTTGGGTTAGATAAGTCAGATTATCTATCCTGCCACGTCGCTTTCCAGCGACTCCCTGTGTCCAAATCGGTTCGCCTGTAAATTCAATAGCTATTGCATAGTCCAGTGGTCCTCAAACCCTTCCATGGAGGGCCTAGTGTATGCAGGTTTTTGCTTTTACCTTGTACAAGCCTGATGGAGTAGCTCACTAATTGGTTAGGATCTCCCCTCACCTGGCAGTCTAGGTCCTAATTATTCTCTGATTGAAAGGAAAGACCAAAAACCAGCATACACTAGGCCCTCCATGGAAGGGTTTGAGGACCACTGGTATAGTCGGTGAACGTAATCACCTCGTGCATTTATCTTTTTAATTTTTATTACAATACATTTTCTACGAAATATATTGTGAGCTCTACAATATGTCAAACTTGCAGCTCGAAGCAAACTGACAAGTTGTTTTGGTGAATGTCAATCTCTGAAACAGCATACAAGCAAAGGAATTTATTTATAGGTCAACTCCTCATGTTCAAACATCCATGCCGACAACAGCTGCTGATCATGTGTTCGCCGAAGGTTGGACAAGCTGGATGGACTGTAAAGACATGGCAACATTAAAATTGAAGACATATGCTTGGTAGATTTAAAGTCAACCTGAGGCATAACGTCATTAGATTAAACTGAACTAAAGACTAATGTTGGTTAGGCGGCCACTGAGATACATGCAACAATTCAACCCCCCCCTTGTGATTTACAATTGTCTTATAATGTGTGTACATTTGACTAAAAATAATAACATTTTTCAAATCAGTAGTTTTTTTTAATACATTCAAATTAAAAATGCAGCCTTGATCAAAACCAACTATTTACAATATACTTTATATAAAAAAATTTTTATCAGGTAACAGGTTGCAAGCTTTGGGACCATACAGAACCCTCAGCATTGCAGGAAGAATGGTTTCAGGAACATGACAGTGAACCCAATTATCTAAGACAATTCTGTAAAAAAAAATACAATACCCCACTTGGTGAGTTGCAAGTGCAAATGGGAATCTAAACTCCTCCAATTTAAAAAGCTGCCTACTAAATGCAGAGTCCTTTTGGATGCAATTCACCAAAAAATTTTACGCATACTAATTCTGAACATTCTCTAACAGCATACGAACATCAGTTTTTTTACTATTGTTTTTTTTTTTTAAATGATCTACTAATCTCACTAATTTACTGCTGCAACAACAAATCAATGAAATTTATAAAAATCAATTATAAAAATTGTTGACAATGAACTTCATTATCGATTTGTTGGGTCTATTTGTGTTGCATGTTGGGAAACTGGGTTCTTTTTCACACTGGCGGTTAACTCTTCCCAATCTACCAGCCACTGTGGAGGGTGAAGTGCCAGACAAAATTTAAAATTAGGTCAATGAAGATAATAAAAGACAAAACGTGAATGATTAAAGCAGAGGAATTTGATGCAAATATTATATGATAATATAATGTAATTTCCTTTGATGCGAAAAAGTTAAACAGTTAAACTTGTCAGTAAAAACAAGGGTGGGTTTGTTAATTGAGTCTTGAGTTTATGTTTGGATTCTGATCATTTATAAATCACCTGACAATTATCTGATATTTAAAAAAATATTGAAGTGTCTTGTCTGGGATACTAGCCTTGTCTGAGTTACTGTTATATAACATATATTTAGGTATGTTAGCTGTGTTAAAAATAACAACTTGGAATAATAGTTTGTTTTTTGAATAAAATTATGGAAATATATTTTCTCTTCTGTTTTTACCCAATTCATCGATTAATTGAATAAATAATTTACAGATTAATCAATAATGAAAATAATCGTTAGTTGCAGACCCACGCTAATTATTCAATGAGTCTTAATGTACTGGTAAGAAGGCCTACCCTATACATTTAATCAATTGCCACCAATTTCTGTTTTAGTTTAAAATCAATATGTATTATCACTTATGTAGCTTATTCACTGTATGGTTACAAGGTTTGAGTCTTCCTGTAACTTCAATGGTGTTCAACTCTTTGAACCTGATCATCAAATCTTCTGGTAAATTGATCGGACTAATATCCACAATACCAAATAACAGACTGCTTTCACACAACAAATCATGCAAACTAAATAATCCCACAGAAAACAAAAGATTGTAGTCAACATCAGTATGATCCATCTAACAGCTTCCACCTGTTGACAGAATCTCTGAAATATATAAGTACACATAAAGCTAAATATAAGTGTAATGACACCATGTAGATCTACAAGGTGTAATTTTATCCAGTACATTCGTTAACTCTATTGTTGTCGTAGATCAAAGAAAGAGGAAACTCGTGGTGTGTATGGGTGGAATTACATTGCGCGAATAACGTTTCCTGTCAAAGGCAAACAGCTACAGTTGTATCGACGATTAGCTGAAATGTACATTTGATTTCCTAGCTAATTACAGTACCTATCTTACGTGACACAATACCTAGATAGCACAATGTTTAACGTGTTAAATAGAATAGCCACGTTAAACAGTTATATATTATTAAACAACACATACTGACATGTTGACCCGGCAGTGACAGTCAGTTTTGAAGTTATAGTTAGCTAGTTACTGTAATGTAGCTAATTGGTTACTGTACTAGTTCATGTTAGCTCACTAGTATTAGCTACAGTTTCTGCTACAAAAACGGTTAACTAACATACGTTAAGTAGGTAAGATTAGGCTGGTAAGCCAGTTGAACAAGCTTGGGAGTTGGTGTGACGGCGTTTCCAAGTAGTTAGTTGTTTGACAAAGTGACTAAGTAGAGCGAACATGAACACAGATTGAAATACTGTACTGTATAACTAAAGAGAAGTTAGCTGGACAGCAAGCTAGCTGGTTTGCTAACTAGCAGCAACACGAACTAGCTAACATCCATGTTAAATGTATGCGAATTTAATGAAGATCTGATTTGATGAAAAATGCATTAACATTACTTAGTACAACAATGAGTATGTAAACGGCGCCATCTGCTAAATATTTAGTAACCTATCCCACCATTAACAACCTTTGGCTTGTAGCTAACTGGTATCAAGCCGAAAATCACTGGTGCTGTCGTTGGCAGATAATTTTACCTAGCTAGGTAGCTAACGGCGCAAAGGGTTTAGCTAGCTAATGTTAGCAATGCAACCACTTCCCCCCCGCCCCCCATTAAAAAGACAAGAAAAAAACTTTACTCGTGCTGGGAACACAGACATGTCTTTAAATGTCTTTACTCACCCTTTCATTGTAAACTACTATTATTCCTTAGTTTCAATGTGATTGAAGTTATGAGTAGTTTACGGCTCGGGTGGGGGAATTTTGACAGAGTTCGGGTTGGGGTTGCCTCCCGTTGTACCCTCCACATGTATGTTGCTAGCTGTTAGCTTAGCTACCGCACTCCTCCACGGCAGACTGTCAACTCTGACCCCGCATGCGCAGAATGACATTGTGATTATTTTAATCCAGTTATTTTTATTACACAGGTTGAAATATTATTGTTTTTATAAAAATAAAAAACGTGTGTTTTCACCATTTCTGTTCTTGATGTAGAGATATGACATTTTTGTTTTTGTATGTTTACATGTTTACCTTTTTTATTTTTACAATTTTAAACAATTGTTACGCGACTTGTATTTAATTTGAATGTATAGGATCGTTATAAAATACAGTGTCTTGCAAATTTCCTGTTCCACTGTGCAATTAATGGTCACGTTCCTCTGATCATAGGTTGCTGATGCCTGATACAATTTACGTTGTCTGGATATGTATTATTACTATTATAATATTATAATTTATTATATCAATTTATCAATCACTGACACATGGGATTAAGTTTCACGCAACCCTTAGCTGATGCATTCACGGTCTGGGCAGGGGTATTCATACAAACCTTATTCCGCCATTTTGGCTCAAACGCAAAGATATTTTTTGCAAAAGAACGTAGGCTATCTGTTTGTTTCTAAGCCTGTTGTATATCTCCAATATTTGCTTCAATGTTAGCCACTTTTTCGCTGCTCGACAGGTGTCCTTTTATTTTAGGTTTTAAACATATCCAGAATATCTAGAAGGAAGTATACCCTTTATTTTCATTAATAGTCCTTGATTCACATGAAGATGGATAGAGGAACATCTTGGACTCAACCAGTTTAAATACTACCCTCGATTTCAGATTTGGCCTGCTCCTTCAAACCATTGACTGGAGATCTGATTTGAGTCATGAGTTTTCCGTTACCGGCGCAGCCATTTTGGTAACGAGAGGGTGTCTAACAAAAATGTTGGCTAACGAAAAACAGTATTAAAACAAAATGTAACGTTACTTACCAGAAAAACTGAACTGCAGACTCCTTTGATTGTCTTGTCGTACAACCGAATGCTGAACAAGATATTATTAGGTGACCAAAATGACACAGTCACTACATAGCCACGCCCTAAACCCCCCCCCCTGCTTTTTCGCCAATTTTAAAATCAACAAGACCATAATTCATAAAATGAATATCATTCTGTATTGCAGAAGACTAAAAACGATTGATTGAGACCATAAACTCATTATGAAAATGTTTACTGAGGTAATAAATCAACTGAGAAGTTGATCATTTTCTTATAGACTTCTACAGAAACCAACCTACTTTTGCAAAAGCATGTGTCGCCCCAGCTGGAATTTAGATAGAATGCAGGTTTGAGGCCCTTTTGCATTTGCATCACTTGTCCAAACTGGATGCTAGCCCTGTGCTTCAAACGTTTAAAACATTTTTGATTTGACATTAAATAATCCTACTTAAAATATATATATTTCGGGGTTGAAAAAGTATTCTGATAAGAATATGCCCCATTTCTTAATATTAATGTAACGTATTAAAGTAAATGTAATAGCAATATATGTGATGAATATGATTATTCACATTACATCGATCAATAGGACTAGCATTAGCATAACACACAACCCATTCAACAACACTGAAAAATGTCAGATAGGAAAAAAAGAAATAAAACATTGTTTACCCACGCACAGACTGCTTAAACAAATTGACATGGATATTCATTCAAATATTCATGGAATTTTAATGGTAATTCAATATAATTTTCACAAGACTATGATGCTCTCACAGAGACCAACAGAGAAATGCGTTGTCTATCCAACTCTATGTTGACAGTGACACCACAGTCGGCTTGGGCCACAATGGAAGCAAATGTAGTGTTGTGCTCGGAGTGAAGTAAGTCAGCTGATCATCTGCCTTCGCATCGACTTTTATATCCTCCATTAGAAGAGGATCAAGACGCTGGACCGTTTCAACTCTAAAGGTAGCTATGCATTTTTATGCTCATCCAATGAGGTTAAATCCAATTTATATTTAATTGTTCACCATGATGTATCGCAATGCATCAAAATGTCAGAGCAAGCGATTTTGACATAAAATATGTTGGAAAATGCGTATAATGTAGATTAGTGAAGGATATTACAATGATGGATATCCATACAATTGCTTAATAAGCTTAAACGTGTTATTACACTAAATTGATGTGTTTATTCACGTGTTTACAACACAAAATGCATTAATAGCGGTGTGATCAGACGGCCTTTTTGAATGAAAAATATTTTGGATTAGGTAAACAGCGGCAAATGATAATTTAGTGAACGACTGTATATACTTTCAATGTTGTGTCATTTAAAACATTGATTTGATTTTTGTCAACATCAGAAATATTGTGAGGCTGGCTTATCTTCTTAAATGCCAGGTGTTGTTTCGTAAAAATGCGCAAAAAATCGTGCCCCGTGAAATGCAGTTATTCTCGTTTAATCACTGTTTGGATTTTTATCTATTACTTACAATGTAACGACTTAAGTTATTTTTCGTTATATGACCAGGGATAAATGAATCACTGGGATGATAGCTCGTGAGCTTTTGCGTTAACAAGTCATGTGATGTTGATAGGCACATGGGCAGTGCAGTGAAATTAGACAATATCTCATAATATACAGTATTCTATATAATATATTATATACATTGTCTACACTCTTAGAACAGATATGTTAAAATAAGTTAATAAGTTCCTAATTGAAACGACACATTTGTGTACTTTTAAACAAATCACCCTCATTCTGTATCTTAAAAACAAATCTGTTTTTAACACATTAATTGCGCATTTGAAACTAAATGTGTAAGAGCAATGTTAACACATTGTGCTGTCCCTGTACACATCCTTTTCTAAGAGTCTAGAACACATGTTATAAATGCCAGTCTCTGTATATCATTCATGTGGTATTTTAAAGTAAATCTGAATTATTTCGAAGCAGTCTGCATTCAGTTGGTATATTCCTTTTAATAGTGACAAGCTAGTTAAACAGTTCTGATTCTGTAACTGAGAAAGAGGAAGGTATGAAGAAGAAGAATTTTAGCACAAGCGCATCAGGACTACAGTGCACCCGCCACAGCTGGCACCACATCTTCACTTGGATGTTGCATTCCTCACAAGTAGTGTCTGCCCAGAGGGAAGAATATCTCTGGGTGAATCTTAATATTAGACTAGTGGGTTTAACTTCACATCTTCTTCCCTTCTCCCTCCTCTGGCCTAGCAGGGAGTCTGTGGGTGTATTCAGTCCATAGCACCTCAAACCTACCTATACTCTAAAAGTCCTGTAGGCCTTATCTCATTTGCCCATGCTTTCCTTATTTACCTCTTTAGAATATTTAGGTGCAATGGGATACACTGATGAGTAAACTATCACTATTTCGTAACTTCTGAAATCTTTAACAGGAAGATTTCAGAAGTTGAATTACGACAGAAGATAATGCTGAATGGGATATTATTTTATTTAGCCAGTGCTCATTTGTGTTTGGTCACTGGCTACATACTGGAGCAACATTCCTCAGTAGGGATTGTTTACATTGTGACACAACAGGGTTCAGACGTCACGACTGGTCTCATATGATATGGATAAGTCCAAAGAACCTGGAATCAAGTCATTTATTACTTTGTGACACCAGTCCACCAACAATCTTGTCAGTTTACAGCATTTACCTTTTAAACTTTTAGACATTACAGGAGAGTTAGCTGATCAAATTTTTTTGTTTCTATGTGCAATGTGTGCCTGCTGTGTACTAGGAATGGTAGGTGACTACTCTGACTGGTGAAGTACTCTTCTGTGTCACAGGATTAAGATCTTTACTCATCAATTAAAAAAAGTTACTTTGGTTGAGTGAATCAGTATGTTAGTGTCTTGTCCATCATTCAAATCACAAAGACTACATTCTTTGACTGTACTTTCCAATCTTACCCATAACTAGAATTTTCCAGTTCCTCAATTGGCCCTAAAGAACTCAGCCAGTCATGTGACACAATCATGTGATGCATACCACATACATCTCTATGCCAAATTCACAATGGTAGTTATTTTTGTGAATTATAATTTGTATTATGTGGGTATTTGTCTGTCTACTCTATGTCAGTGTTGTTCTGCCTATTTGAAGAGACACATGTTCATGTTATATATCATGGAGAAATTATCACTCAGATTAAGATGATAATAACCAACATTTTCTCTGAGAAGAAGTATCACATTATAAAGAATTAACAACATAAAGGAATGCTTTCCAGACACCTAAACAGCTCAGTTTTATTGTGCTGGTCATGACTCCGACACAACAGTCACTAAAAATACCTTCTCAGCGCATTTGGTAATTCCAAACTCGGCCACCGTTTTTTTCCGAAAACCTTCATTGACGTCACTGCAATATTTTTGAAAATACTAAATGTAAGTTTTGAAGTGAGTCGATCATTGAATCGAGTCGATAGGAGAATAAAACGGGACAAATAAATATCAGGAAGTCAACCAAATGCCCCCCTTGAATGTAGATATATTTTCGAAATGTTGCAGTGACATCACCGCATTTGTTTGGAAAACATACAGTGGCCGAGTTGGGAATGACCAAACACACTGTGAAGTTGTTTTTAGTGTCTGTCATGTAGGACACATGACCGGCACAATGATTTTGAGCTGTTTAGGGGTCTGGGGTGTTCCTTTAACATCAAATTAGTCCTGTGCACTGATCTGGAGGTAGAGGACATTCTGAGCCATTAATGAGTTGCAGGTGGTCTGATGGTTAGGGAGTCGGATTTGTAGGTCAGAAGGTTGCTGGTTCGATTCCCAACTGTGCCAAATGTCCTTGACCAAGCCACTTTACCCTAAGTTGCTCCAGGGGGATGTCCGTGTATTCACTATGGATAAGAGCATCCGCTAAATGACCAAAAATGTAAAAAGTCAAATTCAGCAGCTATAAAGTCTTATCTGCTGTACTATACAGAATGGGATAATTGACCAGTGTAGTTCTAGCCTAACTGGAAAAGGCCTATGCTTCTGTGGGAAGGACAAAAGGTCACTGAATCAGGGAACGCGTGTGAAAGTGAGTACCCAGCAGGACATGTCCTTGCAGCATCAACAGCTGAAGAAGCCTCACGGAGCCTTAGATCCCTGTAGTCCCCTCTAGTTCTCTGTAGTCCCCTGTATTTCCCTGTAGTCCCCTGTAGTCTAAAGCCAGCAGAGCACGTGCAGTCTTCCTTTTCAGTGGATGCTATCAAATCAGGACAGATTGTGTGTATGTGGTGAGATAGTGGCTTTTTTGTGGCGGAAACAATGTGAGACTGAGAAGCATGAAAACATATGCAGAGTGTTTGAAAGAGGGAAGTGTTAACATTCAGCATCGAGAAGGGCTTTGAGAGAAATTACATGCCCATGCTGGGATGCTTCTCTGGGATCCCGTCTCTGATGTTGGGCTGCTGCGTCATACAGTACATGGTAAGGATTGACCAGGCCTGAAGGATGGAGAGGGGAGGAGGGAAAGAGAGAAGGGGGGTTGCACGGGGGAGGAGGGAGGGGTGGCGGAGAGATGGATAGAGCAGGAGGCTGTGTGTCCTATTTCTCACTCGTGAGTCGTGATGTTGGGCTGTAGTCTCTGAAATATCACCATGGTTACAGAGATGGAAATGCGGTGATATTGCCATGGTAACAAAACTGATAGACAAAGATGTGTTAATGTGTGTACAGTCATAAAGTAGGAAAGCTATTATTTAATACTGATAGATCTATCTGACATTTATTTAAGATATTTTACAGACGAAAACATGTAGCTTAAAGGTACAATATGTAATATCAATCAAAACAATAACAAAATACATACTTTGCATTAAAAGAAAACATCACTATACATATATTATATATATTTCTTATTTGTGTACTTACATTATCCTAAATGTTTCCACCAACTTTCAAATCCAGAGAAATTTGTAATTTAATTTGAAGACACGGGACGTTTCTTTTTGTCGCCCTTCAATGGCGTCATATAATATAGTTGCTCTAAGTTCCAGGGAACCGCCAAACATAACGTGAATAAAGTTATAATATTTTTAACAACATATTACTTTGTCAGTGAATATTTTTTCTGCCGGAGATGCTAGATTGGAAGGTTGTCACTGACGACGATAACAAAACCCATGATCCCACGCATCTTCCCGACGTTATCCAAGTACAAAAAAGTAAAATCTTTTGTTATTGTTTTGATTGAGAGCCTCCTGGTGGCCAAAAAATGACATATTGTACGTTTTATATACTAAGATTAATTGAAATCATATGTTATGTTGATGGAATCAACTAAACATGAGTAATTTGAGGAAACAGATGCTAAAGTGCGTCAGATGGCTGAGTGGTTAGGGAATTGTAGCCGGAAAGTTGCCGGTTCAATTCCCGACACCAAATGTTGTTCTTAAAGTGTCCTTGAACAAGGCACTTTAACCTAAGTTTATACAGGGCATGTCCCTGTAGGCCTGTCGCAGTATACAATAAATCAATTAATCGCCTGATAAATAAGAATTAGTTCAATAATTCTTACGGACGCAATAATTGAAATTTGCATGTCTGTTTTTTTCTCTCTTCTCTCTCTCTCTCTCTCTCTCTCTCTCTCTCTCTCTCTCTCTCTCTCTCTCTCTCTCTCTCTCTCACCCACCACGGAAAAAGTGCTTCTAATTGACTTCACTTGCTCTCCGTAGGAATGGCAACTGTTCGTCCATTCATTTGACTTTCTATGGTGTTTAGGTGTCTATAATTTCCCCATTGTGTTTGATTATTTAATCCTAGACTAGGCTTAAACTGTGTCTGCAAAACCGGTTCTCAAAATCCAAACAGCTTTACAATGTAAATGTTCTAAAATGATCATGCTGTACAGAGTAACCTCTGAAACCTAGAGCTTTAGTGCTTTGTCAAACCACAAAACTGCGATAATTTCCAGTGGAATGCTGCATTTGCGTATATATGCATCAAATTGTATTCAGAAAGAAATTGTGAAAATAATAACAAAAGGGTAATGTTGAATGTATAATGTTATCATACACAGATGATGGAAGTTTGTGGAATGATGCTTTAGGTGTGAAGCATTGGACTAGGATATCTGTTGTCGCTTGATGATAACAAGCAGTAGCAATATGGTACACCATCCCCCCTTTACTGTCTGGATTACATGTATTCATACACTCAATGAATGTTTTGGATGCCCCACAGATTTCCTCTGTCAGGATGGACCTGTCCAAGCTACCAAAGATCAGAGATGTGGAGAAGGAGAGTGAGTTTGGATATGTCCACGGAGTGTCTGGCCCAGGTCAGTGTCTCACACACACACATGGTTGGGTAGATTACTTTTAAATAGATTGCTTTTTACAATAATAGATTACTTTTAATTCTAATACTTTTAGATTACTTTTTACAATAATCTGATTACTTTTACAATTGTTATTTGTAGTCCGATTACTGTAATCTGATTACTTTACCCAACCCTGCACACACATATACCCCTGTCATACATTCTCTATGAAAGATGCAGTCTGTGACATTTGCAATTAACAAAATAATGTTTTAAACTTCCTATTGTGGCCGGGATGTGTAATATGCTATTTATATTTACATAATCTCTAATAAAAATCACTGACACTTGACATTACAAGTTTAAGTGTGCTGGTTGATGACACAGAGCACAAATCATCGCATACAGCACAAATACATCACACAGGAACATCATGTCTAAAACAGTTGGAATGTGCAACAGCGTTTTCCCGCAGTCCATCACGTTGCTGAATGTTACACATTAAAGCAATGGTACAGGGTCAGGAGTACCATGTTTAGGCACCCCTGACCATTTCCATGATTTTCATTTATAAATAATTGGGTTTTTGGATCAGCAATTTCATTTTGATCTATCAAATAACTGTATGACAGTAATATTTCAGTAGTGAAATGAGGTTCATTGGATTAACAGAAAATGTGCAATATGCATCAAAATGAAATTAGACAGGTGCAAACATTTGGGCACCCTTGTCATTTTGTTGATTTGAATACCTGTAACGACCTAGCACTGATTAATTGGAACACAAAATTGTTTTGGTGCGGTCATTAAGCCTTGAACTTCATAGACAAGTGCATCCAAACATGAGAAAAGGTATTTAAGTTGGCCAATTGCAAGTTGTTGTTCTCTTTGACTCTCCTCTAAAGAGTGGCAAAAAAATTGGGACCTCAAAACAACTCTCAAATGACTTGAAAACAGAAATTGTTCAACATTATGGTATAAGGAAAGGCTACAAAAAGCTATCGCAGAGATTTGAGCTGTCAGTGTCCACTGTGAGGAACATAGTGAGGAAATGGAAGACTACAGGCAATATTGGAGAAGCAAAGGCGAAGGATGGTGAGAATTGTCAAAAACATCCCACAAACCAACTCCAAAGACCTATAACATCATCTTGCTGCAGTGTCACTGTGCATCATTCAACAATTCAGCTGTACAGGAGAGTGATGCGGAAGAAGCCTTTTTTGCACACGCCACAAACAGAGTCGCTTGAGTTATGCAAACGCACATTTAGACAAGCCAGCTTCATTTTGGAAGAAGGTGCTGTGGACTGATGAAACAAAGATGGAGTTATTTGCATGGTGACAAAAGAACACAGCGTTCCAAGACAAACACTTGCTACCAACAGTAAAATTTGGTGGAAGTTCCATCATGCTGTGGGGCTGTGTGGCCAGTGCCAGTACTGGGAATTTTGTTAGAGTTGAGGGTTGCATGGATTTCACTCAATATCAGCAGGTACATGAGAATAATGTAGAGTAGTCAGTCACAAAGTTGAAGTTACGCCGGGGTTGGGTATTTCAACAAGACAACGACCTTGTTCCTTCAACAAGGAACAAGTACAATGTTCTGGAATGGCCATCCCAGTCCCTAGACCTGAATAACATTGAAAATTGTGGGGTGATTTGATGCAGGCTGTCCATGCTCTGCAACCATCAAACCTAACTGAACTGGAAATGTTTTGCAATGAGGAATCCAGACACTCATTACAGGGTATAGGAAGAGAGGCTGTTATTTCTGCTAAAGGAGGCTCAACTAAATATTAATGTGATATTTCTGTTGGGGTGCCCAAATTTATGCATCTGTCACATTTTCTTTTCATCCAATAACTCTCATTTCACTACTGAAATATTACTGTGTCCTTCAATTATTTGATAGATCAAAATTAAATTGCTGATCCAACCACCCAATTATTTATAAATGAAAATCATGGAAATTGTCAGGGGTGCCTAAACTTTTGCATATGAATGTATATGTATTATAAACTTACACAGTCAATTTAGATAATTCTAACACACCTTGATCTTCAAGAAATATTCTGTTGTTACTGCTTACTGTAGAAACTATATATATAATATGCTTGATGTCTCCGTCTTCATATATCATATTGTTATTTGATATAGGGTCTATTATATTGTTTTGCTAATCTTTTTTAAATTAGTATTTTTCCTCCCTTCCCAATTCCCACTAATCCTGCCTTGTAGGCAGCTCCACAACTCCTTGTACAGATGTGTGAAATGTCGAGGGGCACACACATGGTTCATCCAATCACGTCACCCAGCCGCCGATTCTTTTTGTACTACCCATCCAACACAGAAGCCTTTAGTCAGACAATCCACAGGATGATTACGTTCACCAACTATACTTCTGCGATTGAATTTACAGGCGCCCCATCCGAACACAAGTGGTCACTGGAGAGCAATGTGGCATCAAAGATAATCTGACAAATCTAACCCAAATCCCGGGCAGCACTATTCCAATTTGCGCTGCCTCGTGCAGGAGGCCTAGGGTAAATCAGAGAACCATGGTCAGGCTTGAACCACTGACTGTCATGACGTAGAGTTTTCTGTTTTTAATATTGTTATTGTTACTGCTTTGTTGGCGTTGGAACTGGGGCACAAGATTTTGACTGTACATGCAATAGCAGTCTTCTATACAAATAAACTTGAAATTTAAACATCGTTTTTCAGGTACCAATAGCTCAATAGCACTACATTTACAACCAGTGGCCAAAATCACAGACTGCATTTCTAAGACTCCAAATGAAGATGAGATGCTTTTGCTATATACCCAGCTAACCTCTGGAAGATAGGAGGATTACAATTTGTACTAAAATGCCTGCTTACAGTACATGCTGTTGACTAGGTATTTGTGTATTGCGTGTGCCTGGTGTTTGTCTGGTGCGTGACCTCTATTTGTTGTCCCTATGCAGTGGTGACAGCCACGGCGATGGCTGGAGCGGCCATGTATGAGCTGGTGAGGGTGGGCCACCGTGAGCTGGTGGGAGAGATCATCAGGCTGGAGGGAGACATGGCCACCATCCAGGTCTACGAAGAGACCTGTATCCTAATGGTTTATACTACACTGTTACTGTAACTGACTAGTCACACTCCTAAATAACACACTGTTACTGTAACTGACTGGTCACAGTCCTAAGTAACACACTGTTACTGTAACTGACTGGTCACAGTCCTAAATAACACACTGTTACTGTAACTGACTGATCACACTCCTAAATAACACACTGTTACTGTAACTGACTAGTCACACTCCTAAATAACACACTGTTACTGTAACTGACTGGTCACAGTCCTAAATAACACACTGTTACTGTGACTGACTGGTCACACTCCTAAATAACACACTGTTACTGTAACTGACTGGTCACAGTCCTAAATAACACACTGTTACTGTAACTGACTGGTCACACTCCTAAATAACACACTGTTACTGTAACTGACTGGTCACACTCCTAAATAACACACTGTTACTGTAACTGACTGGTCACACTCCTAAATAACACACTGTTACTGTAACTGACTGATCACACTCCTAAATAACACACTGTTACTGTAACTGACTGGTCACACTCCTAAATAACACAATGTTACTGTAACTGACCAGTCAC
>JACXGM010004295.1:0-38514 GCA_016801145.1 Umbra pygmaea | reverse complement strand
AAAGTTAACTCTTGTGACGTGACCAGAGTGCAGCCAGCCCGGTGCAGCCTGTGTGATCATAAAGTATCGTTTGATCATATTGCGTGATTTACTCGCGCATGTCAAGGGCATGTCTAATCGCAGCCGTTGCGATTAGAAAACCTTGTTTTACCATATCGCACTATTATCGCAAATGCAATTAATCGTTCAGCTCTAATATGAAGTCACCAAGACTGACAAATACTTTTCTGCCTGTAATGTAGGTTTAAAACCATCTGAGGACACTTTCTGAGTTACCAACCCAGTTTTGGAGACAATCTAGTAGAATATAAAGATCGATGCTGCAGTCAGAGCTAGGAGAACTAGGACGGAGACTTTGTTTGCTTCCATGCTAATACCACGTTCAGACCGAACATGAATTGAGCGTCTGGAGCAAGTGATTTCCATGTAAAGTCAATGTAAAGAAACGGCGCGATAGGCACGTTTAGCATGGCACAATGGACGCGATTATGCCTCGTTCACGTGTCCAGTTCGCACGAAAGAGGTGAATTGAGCTTCTGATTTCATTTGTTGCTGTTTGTGCATTCACTCGTTTGAAGTGAATTGGCGTATTCACTAAATTATTTGGCCTCAATTTGCGTTCGGTCTGAACGTAGCATAAGTCCTAAATCATTTACTATTTTGGTCAGGGCTGTTCGTGTAACATGATTTGAAACTTTGACTGACTGAAACTTTTATAAAATGATGTTGTCATTTAGAAATGTGTTCAGTTAATAAAAAAATGCTTTCTCAAGCACCTTCCTTAGAAATGTGATGTTTGATTTTGGTCTATAGTTGCTTAGTACCTGAGAGTGTAGTTGTGATTTTTTAAGAAGTGGCTTTATAACAGCAGCTTTGTATGCATTTGAGAAGACCCCAGGTTTGATAGATTTGTTTATAATATTTAGAACAGGGCATGAGATGCTGTTAAAAACTTTTCAGATGAGTGGTCGGGATAGGGTCAGTAGCGTAGATGGTATATTTTTTTAATCTTTTGCTAACAACCTTTTGCAGTTCGTCAGTAGCAATGCTGTTAAATGTCATTACATGCTTAGTGAAAGGTTTGCTTGGGATGTTTATTTGTTGTAGTAATGTTGGCTCTGAGGGTTGTGATTTTCTAATTTAAAAAGCTGCAAACTACTTGCATTTAGTTTCAGAGGCTTGACTTGTCCATTTAGGGATAGGGGCAGGGTTTCCAGTTTGTCTATGGTTGAAAATAGTAGTATATGGTTATTTCCACTTTCTACAATGATCCTGGAAAAGTGGCTCAAAAAATGGGGCTACTTTGTCTAGAGAACTTGTCAGACTGTTATTTACTTTATTTACCTTCTCATGTACTGTGTTGATTGTACTAAAATTACTATTTTGTACTGTGTTCCTAGTTTCAGATAGGTGTGCATCAGAAAATACACAGTTGTGGTCAGAGAGGGAGACATTTGTCACAAAAAGATTATGTATATGTAATCCTTTTGTTATCACTAAATCTAATGTATTTCTGTGTTTGTTGTGAGACTTGTTGGGTCAGGTCCAAACTATGCAGAATGTTCATTAGTTCCATAGCGTACTTTTTAGCATTATCATTTACGTGAATGTTTAGGTAACTGTTTATAACAATTGTATCATGTTTGTTGATGGTCAGTGACAGTATTTCAGAGAATTTTGGTAGGAAGGCTGGAAGTTGTTTTGTTGGTCAATAGATCAACTGTTTGATTAAATACTGGACTCTGCGCCATGTCTTTGTTGCATACATGTCCTCCTTCACAAACCCTCCAGGAGGGGGTAGGGCCACTTGAGACTTCATTATTATAAGATGATTTGGTGTTAGAGGCTCTAGCGCTTTAGGATCGTTAATTTCATCTATAGTTAATGGTCGGCTGTTGACAATGGCCATGGCTTCATAGAACAGTGTCCGAAGTGAGGCGTCATCAAGTCTGCCGGGGCACAGGTTAAAAGTTGCATTTAACACGTTTCTGACAGTCCGGATTAGACGCTCCCAGACACCACCTGCATGACTAGCAGAGGGAGCATTGAAGATGAACTCGCACTGCTTGTCAGCTAGAAAGAGTTCCAATAACTTGGTGTCACACTGCTTGAATGCCCTTTTGAACTCGTTTTTTGCTCATATAAAGTTAGAACCTTGATTGCAGTGCAGTTGACGGACTGCTCCTCTGAGACCATTGATGAATGCATCTGTTGATAAATCTTCAAGCATCTCTATATGAACCGCTCGAGAAGAGAGGCCAGTGAAGATCAATCCATATCTTTTATATTCCTTGCGGGCTTTCTTTATTAAGAATGGGCCAAAACAGTCCATACCGCTGTATGTAAATGGAGCTGAGACTTCAACGCGCTCTCTGGGTAGTTCAGCCATTTGTTGTTCTTCAGTAGGTCGTCTGAGTCTCCTGCAATGTATGCAGTCACATATTAGTTTGGCTACTAGTTTGCTTCCGTTGATGACCCAGAATCCATTTTGTTCTGATCTCCATTTGAGTTTGGTTACGGCCCTGATGACAAATCTTGGCATGATAGTGATCCAATATCAGCTTGGTGATGTGGTTGTCCTTTGGGATAATAATTGGATGTTTAAGTTCGTGACTGAGAGATAATTGTTTCAGTCTTCCACGTACACGAAGGACTTCCTTGTCCAAGATTGGGTCGAGACAGAAAAGAGGGTTTGAGCTTGGGAGTCTCTCCCCTCTCTGAAGGGTCCTCATCTCTTGTAAGAAGGTATGCTGTTGAACAAGTTTGATTAACGCTTCGGCAGCCCTCTCTCGTTATTTGACTGTAACTATCTCATCATGATGTTTTTGTTTAACTCCCAGCCTCTTGATTCTTGCGACCACCCTGAGGAGCTTTGTCCAAGAAGAGAAATGACACAGACGGTCGAGAATGTCTGCGGAATCGTCGACCCTGGTTGCAAATGCCATAGTTGCCTTGACTTCAGGGTCACCAACGAGTAGCTCTATTGAAGAGTTAGGTCTCAGATGCACTTCTTCCTTCCAGAGAAATGTGGGCCCTGGAATCCAGTTTGATGAAGAGATATTTGTTGGGTTGAGGCCCCTAGAGGCATGATCAGCTGGATTTTCTGCTGTATCAACATAATGCCACTGACTGGGATCTGTATTTTCCCTTATCAACTCGACGCAGTTTGCGACAAAAACATGAAACCTGCGTGCCTCATTGTTGATGTATCCCAGCACTACTTTAGAATCTGTCCAGAAGAATTCTTCATCGATTTTCAGTTCAAGTTCACGTCTCAACATGACACTTAACTTGGTTGCCACTACAGCTGCTGAGAGTTCCAGCCTTGGAATGCTGCTGATCTTAGTCGGTGCAACTCTCGCCTTGGCCATTACAAGACTGGAGTGAACTCTTGGTCGTTTTTGTACCTGAGATATGAACATGCACCATACCCCTTGCAGCTGGCGTCAGAGAAGTGATACAGTTCTATTCTAATAATGGTGCCAAAGTCTTGTGGGTGATAACACCTTGGGATTGCAACATTCAAGATTTCTAGACCAGTCTTCCACTCCTCCCACCGTGCTTTTAAATCCTCTGTCAATGGATCATCCCATCCAATGCTTCTGCGGCATAATTCCTGCAGGATACACTTTCCAATCAGAGTAAATGGGGCTACAAACTCAAGTGGATCGTACAGAGAAGCAACGACTGAAATGATTCCTTGACGGGTTTGGGGCTGGTCTTTCAAACTGATATTAAAGCTAAAGATGTCTTTTTCTATTGACCACTGCAAACCAAGTGCATGCTCTATTGGGGTTATTTCCAGCTTCAGCTCAAACGGCTCAATGGGATTTGCCCTTTCTGAGGTATCAACGCAATCAAGTACTTCCTTTCGATTTGAGTTGAACTTGTGAAGACGTAGCCCGCCTGCTTTGCACAACTCCTGTGCGTCGATGATTAAACTCTTGGCTTCGTGGACTGATGCAACACTTGTTAACCCGTCGTCAACATAGAAATTTCTTTCGATAAAGGCTGACACTAATGGGTAGTCAATTTCATGTTTTCATGCCAAGTACTTCAGACCGAAGTTAGCACATCCGGGTGATGACCCAGCTCCAAAGAGATGGACGGTCATCCTATACTTTTGTGGTTCCCTGTCCAGATATCCGTTCTCCCACCATAGGAACCTCAGGTAGTTTCGGGCTTCAGAGGTGACATGGAATTGGTGAAACATTCTCTCAACATCACAAATTATGGCCACTGTCTCCTTCCTGAAACGGCAGAGGACTCCTATCAGGGAGTTGGTTAAGTCGGGTCCGGTCAGCAATTATCGTTTAGAGATATGCCACAGAACTTTGTTGAACCGTCAAACACAACTCTGAACTTTTCTGTTTTTTTGGCGTTGCAGATGCCGTGATGAGGTAGGTACCAGACAGTTTCTCTCTCGGTTGGTGCAGGCACCATTTCCGCATCCCCTTTGCTGATTATGTCCTCCATAAAGGTCTTGTAGCGAATGTAATACTCTTCATCAGCTTTCAATTTCTTCTTCAGACACTGAAGGCGAATGGTAGCAAGTCTCTTATTGTTTGGTAGTGAAGGTGGGCTCCCACCTTTAAATGGGAGTTGAATCTCAAGATGTCCATCTGTTTTCTGTCTGATCTTGTCACTGAGGAACTGTATGAAGTGGACATCATCTTGCAACACGTACTTGTCCTCATAAGTCCTCTCGGTAAAATCGGACTCTAAGGCTTTTAAAACATCATAGACAGGAGGGGCTGGTATTTCTTTCACCGCAACCCGGTGAACAAAGCTTTGATTTCCCTGCCTGTCGAGATGAGGATTGGTGCACCTATTATGCTTCAACCGAGCTCCGTTCGCTGTGCAAAGGGTTCGTTTTCACCCCCAATGACTACTTCAAGTGGTGCCAGTGCTGATGGACAGTCGTATCCAATTAACAATCCCACCTCGCAGTCTTGAAGTGATGGTAATCTATCTGCTAGGTGTTCGAGGTGAGGACACAGTAGGGCTGTTTTCTCTGTGGGAATGTAAGACTTATCCACCAGAATGAAGCCTCGTGTGTAAGCCTGCTTTATTCTGAGATGTTTTCCACTGTGTAGTCCTCGTACTTGTAGGCCCTGAATGCTCTTTCTTGTTAAGACTGTATCAATCGCTGTCATTGTGCTTAGTTTAAGTTTCACTGGTTTGGACTATACATTCAGGTTATCGAGCAAATCTTCGAAAATGAATGTTGAATCACTCTGAGTATCGAGTAATGCATACGTGAGAACCTCTCTCTTTGGCTCTTGTGCTGAAGACACCAGGACTGGAACTATGCTTGAGGTAGCAGGGGCATATTGTGTTGCCGCGTATGACATGACCTTATGAACTTCTTGACTTGTACAGTTGTCTGTAGAAGCAGAAACATTCCCCTTTACTTTATCTAGTCTTTGTCTCTCCTCGTGCAAGGTGGTTGGATGTCGGCGACCGCAGGTGTTGCATGTATGTCGCCTTTTACAATCTTTGGTGATATGCCCCTTCCTCAAGCAGACAAAGCAGAGTCGATTCTCATGAATGTATGTCTTTTTGTCTTCTATGGTCTTTGAAGCAAAGATTGGGCATCTGGTGATGCAGTGTGTTTCATCCTTACAGACTGAGCATGGTGATCTGAATTTAGAGTTGTATGGTTCCTTTGTCCCCTGTGTGGTGTGTTTTGATTGAGCACTTGTATTGAGAGCTCTAGCTCTTTTAGGCAGTCTGTCATCTGTGGTCTTGAAGTTTACAAGGAGTGGGGAGGCAATGGGGTTACAAGCTATGCGTGCCTCTTTATTTAAGAACTTTGTGAAGTGTCCCAGATCTGGATAGCTACCAGACTTATCCAATTCATCTACAACGATTCGGCTCCACTTTCGCACGATCCACTCTGGCAATTTCTTGAATAATTTGTGGTTCTCTTCACAATCATTCAAGATGGCCAGTCCATTGACGTGAGGAATTGCCTCTGTGCATCCCTGAAGGAAATCTGCAAACTCTTTAAGTGCCAAAGGATCAGTTGTGCAGATCTTAGGCCATTTTGTGAGCTTGTCACGGAAGGCTTTCTGTACAATGAATGGGTTTCCATACCTTTCCTGTAAGACCTTCCAGGCACCCTCATATGCTTCTCCTGAATTTCTGTAAAAGATCCCTTCCACAGCCTTGCGTGCTTCTCCAGCGATGTACGCTTTTAAGTAAAACATCTCCTCGCTCATTGGGAGAGGTTTACTGTCAATAAGGGTCATAAAGGACATCTTCCAGTCCACAAATTTGATTGGGTCACAATCAAATACCGTTGGTTCAGGCACTGGCAGGCGATTTATTCTTAATGAGCTTGCTATAGCTTGAGCTAGGCTGACAGTCTCAGATGTAGTTGCTCGGAGAGGAGTTGGTTGAGATAGGAATGATGTGGCATTTGGGTTTAGCTAGCTTTGAGTTTCAATCTCCTGGTGAGTAATGTTTGTTTTGTGATTCATCTCTTCCTCAAAATCACTTCCAAGACTGTTGTATGCTCTCACTCGAGCTGCTGCTATCTGGATTTCTTTCTCTGCTTGCAGCTACATTAGCTTGGTTCTTTCTTCTAGCTTTACTCGTCGATTTGCCCTTTTATGCTCCATTTCTGCCAACATCGTCACCTCTTCGAGTTTCGACTCACTTTCTAATTCCATGATTCGAGCTCTCTGAGCCTGTACATCTTTCATTGTTCTTGCCTGTTCTCGTCTAGCTTCCAGTTCTGCCTCTGCGTCTAATCGCTTACGAGCACTACTAGATACAGCACTGGAGTGCTGCTTTGATCTCTGTGATGTCTCTGAGACCTCGGTTTCAGTTTTTGTGTGACCAAAGACGGAACCTGCGAGAGTAAGTATTTCATCAGTCAGAGTGGTACAGGCATCCATTTTATATGCAATATTTGGCGTAATGGTATGATTGCGTAAAAGAGGTTCATATTGACAGCGTACTGCATCGTATTTCTGCATCGTATGAGATGTTCGTATTTCTGTTTGTACTGTCTCTAGATCATCTGGAGAGCAGATGGTTTTTAATTTTGTCCTGTTTTCTCTTGCTGTCTGCTTCCAGCAGTCATAAGCTTTACTGAATGCCTTCTTATGTTTTTTAGCATCCTGATCATGGATCTCCTGGCCCTTTTCTGTTAGAGTTCGTTGGCGGGGGTTTGGTTGTACCTGTTGAGTGTCTAAGGATTGATTGTTTCCTCTGCATGACGTGACATCTTTAATTACTATGTAATACATTTGGATTTTATTATTATCTTAGCTAGTTTAACTATTGTATTGTAATTTTTGAGTGTTGAATGTCTGAAATAAATCTGTGAGTAGTGACTTTGACTTAATAACAAATGATATTACTCTGGCCTGTAATTTATGAACCCCATGAGCATTAGTAAATCAGCAATGCAAATATAATTAACATAAGTACTGCATGAGCTACTCAATATTTACACCATTATTACATTCCAAAGACTGTTATTCAAATGCAAGGTTAATTCCTGGAATAGTAAAATATCATTGTCATATTATAATGTAATATATATATATATTTTTTTAATCTATATATCTATATATATATATATATATTCAGTGCCAATACTTCTAATGGAACACAAAAAAAATATATTGACATTTTAAGACATTTGCACCAGTGATTGAAATCGTGAGCTTAACATACATGTGTACAGTCTCTCTGTTGTCTATAAATCTCTCACTGCATCTGTGGCATATATTTGCCCGTGATGTCATCAACCTTGCCTGAATGTTGGGCGGCTCAAAGGCTGGGTATAGTGCGCATCGATGCCTTGTCGCTGGTCCGTTAAAGAAGATGACACAGGTAGCCTCAGACGTAGCGTTGAGTTTTCACTGTAACAGCCCTTGATTTGAAGAACACGCGGAGAGTCTCGACTGATGCTCCACGGTTTATTTGTCACTCAGATTGCCGTATAGCATCGTGAAAACTAAAGAAAATATACAGAATAACATCAAACACTTATACATATTTGTATATATTAACTCATTCACCATAAAGGATAAATGCATTCGAAAACACATACATCACATGTAATCCTTTTAGCAGTTTACATACCTCACTCCGCCAACCAAGGGTGTTAGAACAAAAATCTTCAACGTGTATCACTGTTTGTGTTGTCTTAATTTGCCGTGTTCTCTTTTAGCCTCACTTCTTGTTGCTAGCGTAATTGCCATGTTATTTTGCCGTGCTGTGCATTACTGCCGCGAGTATTGACCAAAGCAAAACAACAACCGGCAGGTCGTAAACTACCAAGGTTTCCCAATAGATGCGGTAAATACAGTAATTGGTGACGTAACCATTTTAAATAGAACGGAACTACAGTTCCAGAGGGGAACATAATGATATAGTGTTTAATTTATTGGTATGGTTTATCACATCAATATGCGGTCATTTACAATTAGTAATACATGGCTCCACACTGTCTGAGCAGTGTGCTAATGAAACAGAACGAAACGTGGAGATTAACTGCTCAATGGGTGGCTCAATGTCAAATTTCTTTGAGACCTTAGAAAACAAGATTTCAGATATTTTTAGACCTTAAATTCTAGAAAACAATATTAAGATTATTTAAGTCTTTTTAATGATCTGCGGACACGTTTTTCATCTAGCTCAACTTCTGCAGGCAGGCGTTACATGATTGGAAAGGTAGTCTGATGACACGTAATTGAAGGCTGCTTACAGGTAAATTTAAACAATTTATCCTCAACTAGTTTTGTGGTGTAGGTCTACATATTTTATAATGTTCACTTCAAATCATATTAATAGTAATTTAAAGATGTGGTTGCATTAGATCTGGACAGGAAGGATAACTCTCAGAGTTGGAAGAGGTGTGTCGCGATTCTGCCTTCTCAGACTGCAACACAGGTTTGTGGATCTGAGTGTCGCAATTTCGTTTACATATCACATATCGTTACAGCCCTACTTATTTCCCTTGAAGTCGAATCTTGACATCAGCTTACTTTCAAATGAACTAATGAGGGAATGATGCAAAACTAGCAATTGATATACTTTTGGACCCTTTAAGGGGAGGGACCACATATAAAAGTGTTGTAATTCCTGCTACCCATTGTGGTAGTAAATATACTCAAATTGCAAATGAAAATACATTATCATTGATTCATTTTTTTATTTTTTTATTTCCAATCCAATATACTGTGGTAGACAGCTGAAATAAGAAAACCTTTGTCAATGTCCAAATATTTATGGACCTAACTGTATGTAGCTAAATGTGAAGCAATTTGGTATAATAACTATTGTGAAAAGCTGCACTCTGTATTCCTGATTTTATTTTATTATTCTTTATTTAATTGTTGTTTAATTCATGTGTAACTTTGTCTTTGCACCTCGGCTCTTTATCTTGGCCAGGTCACCGTTTTAAATGAGAAATTGTTCTCACTGTGCCCTGATTAAACAAAGGTTAATTCAATAAAAAAAAAGAACATCTATATTCCAGTACCATTAGAGTAATCAATAGAGATACTAACAGAGCAGTTAACACAATAATTATTGCTTACATACAGATTTCCCAGCACTAAAGGTCCTATCTCCCGAATGTAAAGTTATTCCCCTTCATCTTTCCAGGATCAAATGTCTACATCAGGAGAGAGTTGATTTGCTGGGGTGACAGCGTAAAACTTCGTTATGGCAACAAACCTGAAGATTGCCCTTACCTATGGGCACACATGCAAAAGTACACAGAGATTACAGCTAAGCACTTTGCTGGGGTTCGCCTGGACAACTGTCATTCCACCCCTCTGCATGCAGCTGAGGTACTGTATATCTATCTATCTATCTATCTATCTATCTATCTATCTATCTATCTATCTATCTATCTATCTATCTATCTATCTATTGATCGATTTACAGTTAGTCAGAGCATATGATTGATGTGATATGATTTTTATTCCATTTATATTACCGGTCAAAATTTTAGAACACCCAGAAATTTGCATCTGTTTTGTTAGAAGTTGATTACGTAATTCACAAAGCATTAAGTTAGGTAAGCATTAACACACGACAGACTGTGCGTTGCCAGGGAATAACCGCACACCTCAGCAGTGTAGAAAGCCACAAGGCTGAAAGCTGAGTGTGCGGTTATTCCCTGGCAACGCACAGTCTGGAGTGTGTTAATGCGCTTATAAAACGGTTGCCAACATTTTATTCGTGAAAATTAATGTTTTAATTAATATTTTTAGCGAAAGAAAATGTTCACGAGGCGTGCGATTATCGTGAAACATTAACGTACCCCCCACCACTCCTTTTACTGTTGCCATGTTAGTACGCCACAAATCAAGTAGTTCCTATGAAACAGATAATTTAGATCATTTATAACAAGGTCTCAACACTTATGTACAGTTTGATTTAATTTAAATGGCATTCATTAGTCAGATTGCTTTAGTGATGCATTTTTTATGCAATTCAAATGTTTAGTTTATACAGCCTTCAGAACGGCCTTAATAGGCTATGCGGATATATATCAATGGATTGTCTGAACCCCGAATGTCTGGTGACCCTCCCGGTTATTAATATTAGGATGATTTCAGAGGGAGAGAGATCATTAAATTTGCTTACAACGTGTAGGAAAACAATTGTAGGCTATATGCCTCAACAATTTACAGAAAATATAAAAAAAACATAGGCAGAACAATAATATCAGGCAACTTGTAAGTCTTAGTCAAACATCCGTTTTCATAGAGAAGTAGCCTATCTTAATTTCGCCATCAGAACGGGTAGGCTATCTTAATTCCTCTTTTTTTTTAATAAAAAAAGATGTCAACTGTAGGCTAGTTCTTGATATTTTAAAATATGAAGAAAGGGGTCAAGGGTTAGATGGATAAACAACCCAACCCGTGATATGTGGAAAACTCGGTGTGTGTAATGTGAGTGGTAAGTCAGACATTAGGCTAACGAGCCAGACACCGGTGTATTGACCGGTATTGACATGACAGCCACAGCTATCGCTTCGTCACGAAAAAACACTTTATTACAAAAAAGATTAGATTACTTAAAACCTGTGGCTGGTTAGCATGTCTGCATCAGTGACAATCTTTTTGTGGTAAGTGAATGTAAAAATCGTTTTTATTTTTTAGATGGTCTTATGTGGAAGAGATTTGAAGCGAGAAGAATTGTCCGCCATGTTTTTTAATTTGTTCAGCTCCTCAGGGGGGCGTTGTGATACTTTTTGATTATACTACAGCACTTCAGTGAAAAGGCAACATTCTACAGTGCGGTTCTATATCAGGGAATTGTCATAGGCTTGGAATGCAATTTTAGCCAATCAAATTGCAGATATCACCGGACTCATTTTATAATCAGAAATTAATTATGGATGAGCTAAAGGTTTCATCATTAGGACACTAAATTAATGGTTTTTGAAAGTTTGTCTTTCAGTGATTTTCAACAGTGATAGACATTTGCAACATTGGTCATGTCTTAGATATACAAGTATACACTGTGCAAAAGAATTAAGGGAGCACTCAAATCAAACATCAGGTCTTGATGACCAAAACATATTAAAGATCAAAATCTTTACTGTACATTGTGTAATTCAATGACAAATCACAATGGAAACTAAAATCCCAGGCAGTTCCAACTTGCGTGAATTCTATCACAGCAACTCATAATGTGACTCAGTAGTGTATATGGCCCCCATGTGCCTGTATGCACTCCTGACAACTCATGCTCTTGGCGATACGGCAGATAGTGTCCCTGGAGATCTCCTCCCAGAGCTGTATCAGGGCATCAGTAAGCTCCTGGACAGTCTGTGGTGCTATTTGGTGGCATTGAATGCACCGGTACATAATGCCCCAGAGGTTCTCAATAGAATTTATGTCTAAGGAAGTTGAGTTTCAATGCCTTCTTCATCCAGGACCCAGGGTCCACTGCACCAGTGTAAGGTCTTCTAATGTTGAGCTGCAGCCTACAGAATCGATTTCAAGTTGTTGGTTGGAATCGAAAAGAATAGAACTAACAGTGTGTCCGTCATCATAGGCATTTAGTTATATTTCTACATAAGTACTGAGATTCAGTAATTCCTCCTCAACTGGCTATCTGAATGGAATGCGTTTTAGTCAGTTCCGTATATCATGTGTTTAATGTAAATGCTTGGAAAATTAATTATTGAAGACTCACCAATTCCATTCTACTAAGGCAAAGTAGGAGACTAGTCTTTATATTATTGTCTATGTTCCAAATCACATTGATTGTAGCCTATGATAATAAGCCCTCTCACCAATCTGAGTTTAAATATGGTCAGTGGAAGAAGGAACCGATAACCGCAATCTCCTATTGCCTCGTCTTTCATGATTTCCTTTTAAATGTTTCCTATATTAAATAGGAGATACAAAATGACAAGCCAGCTGGTATCTGCAATGCCCCTCCAGTAGATCTGCTTTGCCGCCGACTCTGGTCAGGGTACCATTTGCTAACATGTTGAGGTCTGTGCAATCCTCCAAGGATATCCCTCCCAAGACAATCACTGTCCCACCACCAAATCCTGCCCGCAGTGCGTTCCCAAATTAAGTGGAGTAAAGTTCTGCTACATGGTGGCATGATATGGAAATTAACATAAAAAACTAAATTCTCTAATGAAATAACAATTAATCATTATAAAAGAAAACGTATTTAGTTTTTGATAAACATTTCTGCTGTGTTGGACAAAGTATGTGAGCAGTGCGGAGTGGGAGCAAAGCGAGGAGTGGACGCAGTTATACCGGAGCGCGGAGCGATGATTGAGCGGCCCAGAATTTCCATATAGTGGCCACGACTAAAGACTCTTTATGGAATTTGAAAAGATATAGGCCTATCTCTCGCAAGCACGATAGTGAATACTGCGTGCACATGCGAACAGAAAGAAACTATGTATATCTACTGGTTAGACCGAGTTATAAAACGAGCAATTAAATTATTTTGTTCATTCTTTTTGTATTACATTAGGCTAAAGCTTATTTTTGTTAAATGCCCACATTTTTTATCTTCACAATGTATATAGAAAACACATAGAGCCTACAGTATATTTGTAGAATGATAGTGCACTGTTTTCTGTTACTGTTTTTTTCATGTACACGGTCACACACTGTCATGTTAAATTAAACAACGTTATAACAATTCAACTCGATTTAGTTTCAATATTTCAGTGATCGATATACATGGTCACACAATGGATGGCCTTTGTTAATATTGTATTATAACTTTAAAAATTATTGGAGTTAATTTGGAGTGTCGTTATATTTCATGTCAGCGATGTTTGAGCAGAGCGGTTGAAAAAGGTGGAGTGTGAACAACTGCGCAGTGAGCGAGGAGTGGGATTTCCAAATGCTCAACTCGGCTCAAATATTCTGGTGTTGGACTATGTCGCCACTGCCTTAAAATATTTCTGAAATGGCAGTGCCCCCCCGCTGATTACCCAATGCCCCTCCAGTAGATCTGCTCTGCCGCCGACTCTGGTCAGGGTACCATTTGCTAACATGTTGAGGTCTGTGCAATCCTCCAAGGATATCCCTCCCAAGACAATCACTGTCCCACCACCAAATCGGTCATGTTTTGACGGTGTTGAAGGCAGCATAGTGTTCACCACAGTGTCTCCAGACTCTTTGACGTCTGTCCCTTGTGCTCAGTGTGAACCTGCTCTCATCTTTGATGACGGACCTGCTAATTCTGGTGTTCTCTGGAGAATTCCAATTGTGCTGCACTGTGCTGGGCTTTGAGCACACATACCACTAGAGGACGTTGGGCCCTCATGCCACCCTCATAGAGTCTAATTCTGACAGTGTGGTCAGAAACATTCACACCAGTAGCTCGCTGGAGGTATTTTTGTAGGGCTCTGGCATTGCTCCTCCTGTTTCTCCTTACACAAAGGATCAGATACCGGTCCTGCTGCTGGGTTGATGCCCTTCTATGGCCCTGTCCAGGTCTCCTTGTGTAACGGCTGGTCTCCTGGTATCTCCTTTATGCTCTTGAGACTAGTGGAAGACACAGCAAACCTTCTTGCAACGGTGTGCATGGATCTGCCATTTTGGAGCTGGACTACCTGTGCAACCTGAATGGGCTGCAGGTACCACCTCATGCTACCAGTAGTGACATGTACACCAGCAAAATGCTAAACCATTCTGTAAGGATAAGGAGAGAGCAATTGTCTGTAGCCAACACCTGCAAAGCCATTTATGGGGGTCTTGCTGTTGCCCCTCAAGTGGACCTATTACTTTAATTTGCACCAAAACAGGTGACATTGATTCAGTTATAGTTTATGCTTCCTAACTGGACAAATGGATATCTCTGAAGTGTAATTGACTTGGTGTTATACTGAGATGATTACATTTCCCTTATTTGTTTTAGTAGTGCATTTGAAATAATTGTGTGGCCCCTTTGTGAATTTTGATAAACATGAAAATCCCTGGGTGTTCTAGAACTACCGACCAGTAGTGTATTTTGTATTATTTCCTTTGAAAACCTATATAATGGAATAGGCTGCATATAGTGTCTGGAAACCTATGCAATACTAAATGGCCAATAATACAATTCAAGTGTCTTTCATGGAAACCATTGAAACAAGTAATTAAAGTATTGTAAATTGAATTCACTGTAAAGTGAAGAAAGAGTTTAAATACTGAAATAGCTCTTCTTCCATAGCACATGCTGGCAGCAGCCAGGGCGGTCAGGCCTAACCTGTATGTGATTGCTGAGCTCTTTACGGGCAGCGAGCTCATTGACAATGTCTTTGTTAACCGCCTCGGGATAACCAGTCTAATCAGAGGTACTGGACGTTGATGTAGTAGGCAAAGAAAAACCCAGGTTTCACTTTATTTACAATATCTGGTGTTTACTTAAGCATCCCTTAGAACATTTTTTATAAATACAACAACTTCAACAAACAAAATGGTATCAACTAGCTCCAATTCCATAATATCAAGTACCAGAAATGGCTTTGTTCACAAGAGATTTATAATGTTTATTATTTGTAAACACCAAATACCTTCTTGGGAATGTAAAATAAAGTGTTTCCACCCATGTTTTTTTGGCATGACAGTAAACCTAGTCTCTGTTTTTGTCTCTTTCTCCATCTCTCTTTCTCTTTCTCCGTCTCCCATTTACAACCCTAACATCATCCTTCCTGATACTCCACTTTCCATACATGCCTCTTGCTATCTGCTGTCTTGCATAAAAATCTCACATTTTGTTAACTGGTCTAAACACTTCATTGAACTTTCTTTCTGTTTTATACTGGCATGTTTTATTTTCGCATCTTGTATACCTCCCTATAAACTCTTTCTAAAACCAATTGACTCTCTTGCTTTCCTTTGCCACTATTCAAACATTCTTTCTCTTTCAACCTCTCTTCCATCCTCTCTTCCTCAACCATCTGTCTGATTTAACTCCTTGTTAACTGGCCTGTGGATGTGTACGTGTAGTACATGTTGGATGTGGCTCGTGTGGTGAGGCCCAATCTCTATGTCGTGGCTGAGCTATTTACGGGCAGCGAGGAGCTGGATAATGTCTTTGTGACTAAGCTAGGCATTACATCGCTCATCAGAGGTAGGAATACAACTTTTTGCTGGTCCTAGAGCTGGTTATGTTTTCTTGCTAACTTCATGCTAACTTCCAGTAGCATAGCGCCCTGTATTCTACTGCTGGTTTGCTTCTAAAGCTGAGCAGGGTCAGGCCTGGTCGGTCATTGGATGGGAGACCAGTGTTGCTGGAAGTGGTTTTGGAGGGCCAGTATGGGGTTATCTTGTGTAAAGATCATTCCCAATCACCCAAGGCAGTGCAGGGGACATTTACCCTGCTAGGGTGCCACTTTCAGATGTTAAACGGGTGTCCTGACTCCTTGTGGTCACTAAAGATCCCCTGGCACTATTCTTTAGAGGATGTGTGTTAACCCCAGTGTCCTGGATATATTTCCAATCTAGCCCTCATACCGCCATTGCAACTTAATCATCCCCAGCTTTCAATTGGTTAATTAATCACCCTCCCCTTGTCCCAAGCTGTTGCTGTAAATAAGAATATTTTCTCAGTCAACTTGCCTGGTAAAATAAAGGGAAAACAAATCAATTTGCCATTGTCTTATATAGGAGTTTGTAGGAAAACTAAAACATATGAGACCAGGGTAAAATAACTGCATCTGTGTTATTTTTTTATATAACTGCATTCTCAAGTCCTGCATGCTGGAACTATTGTACTGTGTGCTATTTGAAACTATAGACATTCTACAAACAAATTCATTTGTGTAACTTTGAGTTTCCTCTTCCTTTTCTCTTCCTGGCTTCCGAAGAGGCAATGAGCGCAGGGGACAGTCATGAGGAAGGCAGGCTGGTATACAGGTATGGAGGGGAGCCTGTTGGGGCCTTCTACCAGCCCAGCCTTCGCCCTCTAGTACCAAGCATTGCTCATGCCATGTTCTTGGATGTCACACATGACAATGAGTGCCCCATTCAGGTACATTAGTGTAACTTAAATGTTATTGTAAGTATTTCACCTTTGTTTATTTGATTTGTGAACTAAAACAGTATACACATTTGTAGAAACTGTTAAAAAAGTTTATTTATTATTTAACTATTGTGAATGCATATTTTATTGATATTTTCCAATACATTTTCATGATACCGGTGTCATGAAATGGTTGAATTACATTCAAATGGTTGTCTAAATATATGTAAGAAATGTAAATGTGCAAAAATGGAAATGCCTGATTTTCACTCAACAACACTGATTTGTGATTAAGTTGTGAAGTTCTACTAATGTATAATGCTAAAAGAATTAGCTGCTGAAGAGGATTTGAGTTTGGTTTGTTGTTGATATTCCAGCTCCGTTCAGCGTATGACTTGCTGCCCAGTTCTGCTATTGTCTCAATGGCATGCTGTTGCTCTGGAAGCACCAGGGGATATGATGAGATGGTGCCACACCAGGTAATAAAATACCTTTTATTTGTCATAACCATACAAGTACTTATCTAGATATTTTATAACACTTGCAAGCCAGGTTTTTTTAGGCCCCCCCTTTTTTTTAATACATTTTATGACAGCAATAATCCAAAGCTTCAAAACACTTAGCAAAACTGCAATTGAAGGAACAATGAGAAAGTTATTGAACATTGTATTTCCACTTCTGAATCTGTATTTTATATATTTACACTCAACAAATATATGAACACAACACTTTAGTTTTTGCCCACATTTATCATGAGCTGAACTCAAAGATCTAAGACTTTTTCTATGTACACAAAATGCCTATTACTCTCAAATATTGTTCACAAATCTATCTAAATCTGTGTTAGTGTGCACTTCTCTTTTGCCAAGATAATCCATCCACCTCACAGGTGTGGCATATCAAGACGCTGATTAAACAGCAGGATTATTGCACAGGTGTGCCTTAGGCTGGCCGAATTGCAAACAATTCTGTAGGCTGCAGAGCTGGCCATGGTGCTGAATCCACCTGTTGTGGTTTTAAATCACTGCGTGGTAGTTGCCAGTTCTGCTCCCTCAAAATTTGCGACATCTGTGGCATTGTGCTGTGTGATGAAACTGCACATTTTAGAGTGTCCTTTTATTGTGGCCAGCCTAAATGTCACACCTATGCAACAATCATACTGTCTAATCAACATCTTGATATGCCAAACCTTTAAGGTAGATAGAATATCTCGGCAGAGAAATGCCTTTTTAAATAATTCCACAAAAATCTAAAGGTTCTACCCGTAAATACACAAACACGATGGTTCATAAAATAATACGGCTGTTTTCCACAGGCTTCTTTACGTAGTATAGTTGTTAAAGCACCAACCTTTCAGGCAGAGATTACGGGTTCAAAACACAAGTAGTGATATTCTTTGTGGACATAAAACAAACACATTTAACATATTTTAAGGTTTCGGAAGATATAGTATTTATTTTACGGCTTAATCTGACAAAAGGTGTTTGGCAATCTCTAAATCATTGATTTCACTTCTTTGTCTTGGTAGTGCTTCCTTGATGGATAGTCCTTGTATTTCTCTTCCACCTTCTCTGTGGTATAATCCCCAACAAAGTAGTGCTCTCTCCACTGTTGTCACTTGCAGACATAGAATAAAGTATTTTTAGAGAACCTGAAACTCCGCACATTCACGATGATTGCAAACAATAATAATAATAATAAGGTTTTGGTATAAAGGCAAGTCAAATCTTCTCTGCAGCAAGTATGCTGTTTGACAGTGCACACTTTATACAACACATTGTTGCAGTTTGTTTAAAAGTAGCTACAAGCTTTTGTAACTGTTTTAGTTTATTAAAGCAAACAATTTTCTGTCCTACAAAATGTGGCGAAACAACAATCTACTTTCAGTTGTGCTTTCTAGGTAATATGTCAGTAAATTGGTAATGGCAGGCAGGGCAGAGAAATTATGATGCTGGTAATGTCATTATGAATTACCAATAAAGATTGGTTGTACAAGTAAAAATGTTGTTAATATTTTTATATTTTCCTGCTGTGATTCTCTGGCTACAGAGAGTGAATCTGTTTATAAAAAACAATTTGGTAGCTATTTAAAGACAATGATCACCCACTGGGGAAGGTGGAGAAGTGGGCGTGCTGCTATCAAGCCATATGTTTGTGATTCCCCCATGTAGACGAAAAAGCGGGAGGGACAAATAACATTGTGATGTAACTCTGGAATCCCCAGGAATGCCCTGAAGAACAAATCACTTACCTGACGTATATTGTTGTCTCCCATTGCTTAGCATCCACTGACATATATCGTTTGAGACAAGAGATGTACTGTAGTTCACTAAGCCAGTGGTTTTCACTTGTGTGCGGTGAGGACTCCCCTAGTGTGCCTCTAGATTTTTCCAAATCTGATGTTATTTTTAGTAGGCAATTTATGCAGCGCTTTATTCATGACGCTCTTTTCGCTCTCCCGTTGAAGATTTCCCAAGGTGATGTGCTGGAGACAAACTGTCTCACATCACATGCTCAGATAAAGTTCAGCCTGTGATCTGATTGGACAGTGAAGCAATTAAGATTGCACCTGCAGTTGACAAGCATACACATCTATGTCTCTGAAAACCATGTGTCTTTACCCAAATGTCAAGCAACATCCCATATAAACTGAAGCTACTTTCTGCCATGGATTCGCACAGGTTATAAATAGGCTAGTAGGGTATATGTCCAGAAACTTATATATATTTTGTTTTTATTGCAAACTAAATTGTTTAGCAGCCCTACATACACGACTGTTCAGTATGTATAGTTTGAATGGCCCTTGAGGAATAGACAAAGGATTGCATGAAAGTAGTTTTCAATATGTCTGGTCAATGTAATGCTCTGCTATATTTCAATCAAACATATATATTTTGGTGTTTAGTGAATTATGTTTTGTGCACTTGGTACCAAGAGAAATACAGAAAATGAAAGATTGTCATGTGTTCGCATTGTCTGCGTGCCTACTTTCATTTACTATAGTCCTGGTTCGTTTGAGCCATGTTTATTAGTATATAATATAATGTGTTTTGGTCTGTCAAGATTGCATAATCACACGTAATGGTCTGCCACAATGAAAGGTTTTAAGAAACCCTGACCAACTATAGCAGATTGCTTCATTTTGACATTGCATGCTTAGTTTTGACATTGGACCATTCATTTCAAATGCGCTTGGATCTCCTGTGGGTGCGTGCGTGTGTGTAACGAGGCGAACAGAGTGGTGTGTAAACCTGGTCTCTGGTTGATGTTTGTGTCTTTGTGTGAGTGAAGTTGAATGTGCTGAATGTTAAATAGAAAGTAGGGTTTGCTAGTCAGGGACTAAATGTTAGGAATACAATAGGCTATATGCACAGCTCCACTACTTCCTGAACTTAAGCCAGCTCCTTTGTTTCCTGTTTTACATTATTGGACAAACTGATTAATCCCCTTGTGTTTGACTATTGTGACACACGTGGATTAATCAGTTTGTTCAATGATGTAAGACAGGAAACAAAGGAGCTGGCTTAAGTTCAGGAAGTAGTGGAGCTGTGCATATAGCCTATTGTACAGTATATAGCGTATTGTTTCTATTAACTTATGCTGGACATTTTCTTTATATGAAACTGGTGAAATGAACTAATTTAGAAATGTTTTTGTTGTGCCTTTGCACTTTGATAAGTAAAAATAAAAAAAATCTATTTTGGAACTGAATGATTAATATATGGTTGTCTGCACTATTTGTATTAAGACACTACTTACTATTAAACGTACAATATGTCGTTTTTGGCCGCCATGGGTCTCTCAATCAAAACAATAGCAAAAGGTGTATTTGGATGACATCGGGAAGTAGCGTGGGATCATGGGTTTTGTTATCGTTGTCAATGACAAACTTCCAATCAAGCGTCTCCGGCAAAAAAATTCACTGACAAAGTAATGTATTGTTAAAAAAATTATAACTTTATTCACGTTATGTTTGGCAGTTCCCTGGAACTTGAAACAGCTAGCACTAGAACCGCCAAAGGCCGACGCCATCGGGCGTTTGAGTTATAACTCAACTAAATAACTAAAGTGACTGGCTATCATGTGTTTTCGAATTGTCGCCGATTATTTTTGAACAACGAAACGTTGCTTCTCATAATTCAACATTTTACATAGGCTACACTCATGTTGTAGCAAAATAAATAACTATATAATATTTGTATTATAAGTAGGCTATTTGTTGTTTTCATTGCTATCATAATCCTTAAGTTTTAAAATCACAATTGGCCAAATGTCGCTGCATTTACACATGTAATTCTCCATGTCGGATATAGCCTATTACACTAACAAAAACTAACAAATGTGTGCTCAGTTCGCATAACGCCTGACATAAATGGTAGGGCAGAGGGATTTATGAAAGAACTATTGGATGCCCGTGAAGTTATATGATTATGAAAACTACATAAAAGATTAAATGTCTGTAAACACGCTTCAAGTCTACATCTAGTCAGCGCAAAAAGTTGTTGAGGCAAGCAGATGCACTAAATGCACTAAACTTTGTAATTAAATATAAATGATCAAACAACTTTATAGGCCATGATTATAGTCTTCCATATTTCATTCTGTAATTACTGCATATTTTCCAACTCTACACTTTTTCTATATTGTTTTTTATTGATGTAAAGCACTTTGAGCTGCATTCCTTGTATGAAATGTGCTATATAAATAAAGGGTTATTATTATTATTATTATTCTAATATAATGTACACATAAAATCCAATGAAAAATACTTTAAGGTCATTCATTATTCTCAAATATTTATTTTTTCTCGCGAGCATAGACTAAAAAATGCTTGCGAGCCCATATGGGCATTCTGTGGCTCGATATAAGGATAAAATAAGCCAATCACAATTTCTAAATTATTTTCATCGTAATCAGTGTCTCCTCAAAACAACTGGATGAGACAATAATCGATATTATACAAAAATAAGAACAATGCAAATATTGAAAAATGTGACATTACAAAGTGTAAAAAGCACTCGTTTTTATAAAGTAACACCGTCTACTGCTCATACCCAATAATCCCCTACAGAAGAGGACCAATTCATTGAGATGACTAGCGACTCCACAGGAACGCCCTGGACAGAACGCTGGTGTAGCTGTAGAATACGGCAGGGGGAACGCCCCGGAACGAGCAGAAATCATGGCCAACGTTCATCTTCCTTGACAGCAGAAACTGGCATATAAAGAAAGTTTTGTCTCTAAAGTTTAAAAGAATTGAATTTCTAGCGGAAAATGGATACTACAGTTGTATTTAGATTTTTCGTGTATGGATGTAGGCTACTTTCATAATTACTTAGGATGCAAGACCACTGCGAAAGAGGCAAAAAAACAGGCAGCGCAAACAGTTGTTGTTGAGGCGAGCAGATGCACTAAAATGCACTAAACTTTGTAATTTAATATAAATTATCAAACAACATTATAGGCCATGAGTATAGTCGTCTATGTCATTCTGTAATTACTGCATATTCAACTCTACACTTTTTCAATATTGTTTCTAATAAGGTACAAATAAAATCCAATGAAAAATACTTTGAAGTTGTGTCATTCATTATTCTCAAAATGTTTATTTTTTTCATAGTAATGATAAAATGACATTAAAAGCAGATTTACTCTCCGTAGCCTATTATATGTTTCCGTTTCCTGGCAGAAGCAGCCAGATTCAGATTTAACATTTCCTATAGGCAACTTTAGTTCAAAGGATAAAATTGGAAAATAGGCTATGTATCACAGTTGCCAGGAATGTTGATGGAATAAACCGGTCTTTAGGCTTTGCATTAAAATGTAGGCTAATATATAAAATGACTGGCTATCTTGTGTTTCTGAATTTTCACTGATTAATTTACACCTACATCCCTGATCTCTGCTTCTCACGTAGGTTGAAGTCAGCTAAAATGGGCCATCCGGTGAAATAGGCCAAATACTGTTATAGAGGCCTACGTCATATCTCTTAAAATCTTTACAGCAAAAAAAATATATTTTATTGTATGATCACCTATACAACATTCCTTGTGTGGGGGTTTTGTTTGTGCTCATTTTCTATAACGCATGACATAAATGGAAGTGCAGAGCGATTTATAAAAAAAGCTATTGGATGCCCGTCAATCACCCCCGTAAAAACTGGCCCTGTTACGCTGCCGCGAGGTCCGGTCTGATAGTAGTTATATATTGGATGTTTTTTTAGCAAAATCATCCCGCTGGTCTAAACTGTGCAGCCTCTTCCGAAAGCGTCTGTGTCCCCATAACATTTCAATCCAAACTGATGCCCATGCCCCGGAAGTTGACTATGAAAACTATAGCTATGAAACGTTCATTGTCTGGTAACATGCATTTACAGCGTGCGGTTATGCAAAACGAAGCTTGCTTGAACCTGAACAACACCACGGACAGAGAGGTGAGGGGGTGGAGTAGGGGCTGTGTTTAAATTGCGCAATCATGAACGATCATCTTCATTCATCAATGGATTTCAACATGCCACAGAGTTGTTGAACTTTAACCTACCTAGGCAGAGTAGGGTTGACATCCGCGGCCTGAATACTGACCCAGGTCCGACCCAAGCCAGTGGACCTGGTCCAAAGTCACAGAAATGAAATGAGCTGCTGATAAAAAGCCCAATACATTTTTTTTTTGCCTATATTACTCAAATCAATTTGTAATGTAACAAAATAAGTAATTCAATAATATTTGTAATCATATTTACAAAAAAATATGATCAAATGGTTAACTAAAGGTTTACTCTCTGTTGCTTATATTTCACAGCATTGATGATGTTTAAACATGTTGGTAAAGAGCTTACACAAAGTCCTTGTGTGGGGGCTTCTTTTGCTCAGTTTCACATTAGCCTAATATACGATCAGTTTGTACAACACTGCGGACAGAGGGTGTAAGGGGGTTGGAGGAGGGGACTTTAGGCTGACAATTAACCTACACTCAAAGCACAAGAAGCCAACACTTGAAAACAGAGGTTTGCTGCAGTCTAAGACACTTGGAAAAGTTTTGAAAGATTTGTGAAAAACTGCATTGCTTGTTACAAACCAGGACATAACATAACTCAGCGTTAGTCAAGATGTGGTGCGTTCCCCACTGGTGGGGAATAGAGACATTCTGTCATTTTGTGCCCATTTCTATTAATTCCATTATTTATTGACACAACACTCAAAATAATAATTAAAGATATTATGCAAATGTAGGCTGGCAAGGGAGGCAGTGTTTCCTCAAAACAACTGGATGAGACTATAATCAATATTACAAAAACAAGAACAATGCAAATACTGAAAAATGTGACATTACAAAAGTGTGAAAAGCACTCATTTTTATAAAGTAACACTGTCTACATACGCAATAACCCTTTACAGAAGATGAGCAATTCATTGAGATGACTAGCAACTCCACAGGAACGCCCCGGACAGAACGCGGGTGTAGCTACTGTAGAATACGGCAGAAGGAACGCCCCGGAACGAGCCGAAATCATGGCCAACATTCATGTTTCTTGACAACTTAATAATTCTAATTTTACTAAGGATAAAAATTGGAAAATAGGCTACTACAGTATAGCTATCTTTGATATTGTAAATATATTTGTTTTTGTATTCTACTGTTATAAAGTACATTCAACAAAAATCTTCATGCAGTTCTTGCCCTCACAAGCATCCAAAGTCATTGTTCTTCACCAGCTTAGTATGTGTGTGTGAGGGGGTTGCCTGGAATGTTGATGGGATAAACCGGTTTCGACAGAGAAGGTGAGCGGGTGGAGGAGGGGCCATGAAAAAATACATGTCTTCAATTGAGCTTCGCTTTTTTCAACAGCTGTACATATTTTAATATATATTCACCTGAAGAGAATTTGAATGGAAATTAACTGGTCTTTACATGTGCCGTTATGCAATGCGAAGCTTCCTTGAAACCGATTCATTTTAGCTTCACGTCTATTTATCTTGTCAGCGCCAAGAGGCAAGCAGATAATTCAATCATTATAAAAAACTGTATATAGAACATTTCTATAATCCACACTGCACCTGTCTGATATGTTTGCTATTGTATTTGAATATAAAATATTACATAGATATATATATATATATATAATGGGTGTGCCGAACCGTAATGCAGATCCCGAAACACATTTGCTCTGAACGAACGATGACAAGCTTTCCATTATATTCTCACTCGACAGGTGCTTGCACGTGACACAAAGCTCACTGGACACATTTATTTATCCTCTATTTTGATAGTTTTTAAGTAATGTGAATATTTCCAGCTGTTAAAATGTAGGCTATGAATTCTTCCATTTTGCTAACAATTTTAAGTGCAAGATCTCTCCTCTTTTTGATTGGCGTGGAGGTGCACTAATGAAATACGGATTAAAAAACAAAACGACAACGGATAATAATTTATGAAATTGAGTTCTAAAACAGAAAAGATGCTAATATTATGTAAAATATAACGTAACTCATTTTCTTGTTATAAATGTAACTAGTAACTAATTACTTGAATTTTGAAAGTAACGCGTTAGGTTACTTTTTTTCAAAAAAAGTAGTCCGACTAGTGTAACGTGTCATACCCAACAATGGTCATGAAAACGTTTGGGAAACACTGCACTAAGCAATCTCACTAAGTTATGGGAAAAAAGTCTGGTGACGTTTTTAAGGGATTCCATGTAGTAGAGTTTCGCCGGTATTAGAGTCTGACTTTACTGTATGTTTGTGATTCCCCATGAAATCAGTGGAAATTAATCACCTTATTAGGTATGATTTTTTAGGTATGATTACAAAAACAATATACAATTTGAATGCCTAAACAGACTGGGAACAAAAAGGATTTGCTTTCGTGGGGAATAGAACTCGAAACTTACTACAACCAACCACCATGCACTACTAACGCACTAGTGTTCTTTCAGCGACACTATCTTATGCTGATGACAATTCAGTTTACGTCATATAGTATAATGAGAGAACCTTCAAAATAAAAGCCTGAAGGTCAATGCATATCAAAGTGCATAACACATTAATTAGTTAGTGAACTCTATACAAAGGCCAGTTTTATGATGTTTTAAGCATGTAGAAAGTTTGAGTTACGTGAAAAAAATAACAATATAGAAAAAAAGGTTATAACAACAATGGTTGTGCCTACATTATACATACCATGCTTGCATATGCAGATTTTGCTCTGTAAAAATTAAACTATAGCTTGGGCCAAAACATGGACTATGGATAACTGTTCAGTAGGATGTATTCTATCCAAATATAGTCTCAAATCCCAGGGCACTTGAAGCTGTATGGCCAGGAAACACTAAATCAGGGACCCTCATCACTCTCACATTCATTTCACTGTAGGCCATAATTTTATATACAGATTCTGCTTTATAAAATCTAGACTATCGCTTGGGCCAAAACACATTAAATATTGATTCGAGATGAAATATTTAATTTTCTCACTTGTAATTAACGCAAAGTATCCGGATGATAAGTTTAACAGCAAGTAGATTTGAGCCAAGACAAACTAACATGTTCAAAATATTAAGGGTGACATTTAAGGGATAATGTATTGTAGCCTATCAATTCATAGTAAACTTATTACGCATATTTTTATTTTTATCACAGAAATAATTTCAGGGACATAAAATATTGAATGTGATCATGTCCACAGATCCTTAAAGTCTTAAATAGTCTTAATATCATTTTCCAGAATTTATGGTCTAAAACTGTCTTTAAGACTTAAATCTCATTTTATAAGGTCTTAAACAATTGCGGCAGTCATGCTATTTTTGTTCCATTGTATTTTGTCGAAAGAAGCCATAAACGCTTTCTCTGTGCAACATTTTAGTTAGCAACAGCTGCCAGATTACAGTAATAGCAGGTGATTGCGGGAGCTCCGTGAGTTCACAGGAACACACTTACTTTGTTCGTTAGTTAGCTTAGTTCGAGTCTTGTTTATATTTAATATACTTAGCTAATATATAAAATATATTGTGCGCACATAAAAATGCTGCAGGCAAAATAGAACATAAGATACGTTTAGACGTGTTAATTTATTTCATATAATGAATATAAATAACTTGCAAATATGATTAAAAGACATTGCTCTCTAACCAGATCCAAACATTCAAACGATATGTGTGCTGGTCTCCCTCAACAAAGTCAGACAATGCATTCCAACGCAAGTGACTCTCAGTACACATCTGTCGTTCGTGATGTCCAAAAAAAAATCATCACTAACACACGGTCAACTCCATTCCTTCATCTGAGAGATTCAAAACAGCAGGCAATGGGAACCATCCACAGAGAATGTCACAGTATACTGGCACAGTATTCAAGCCACCATGTAAGTTAACGCCTATAAGGCAAAAAATATTCCTGCCAGCAACTGGTAGTCTACAAAAATCAGGAATTTGACTATTTTTTATAGTATATACAGTTTCATGATGATACCCTGTTGTCCATCACAATAAATCAAATGATTAGCAATGAATGTAGTGTATGTGTTACATAAATATGCTATTACAACAAAGTCAAATTCAGAGCATAGCTGAAAAAAGTAAACTAGCCCTTTCGTTTACTTCAGCAGATGGTAAAGCTATTGCCTAATTCTAACAAGATTATCAGTCATCAATTTAATGGGAATTCATAATGATATCACATCGGATAGTAGGCTATAGTACTAAATGGTAAACTATAGTAAAATAAAAAGTGCTTATAGCTGCTAATTGTACTTGTTGTTTGTTGATTTCCAAGTATAAAACTTGTTGAAATGTTTTCAGTGTGTGTGTGTTTCATTTCCATCTCATTTAAACAAAACTGTGATAATATTAATAATCGTGATAACTTTGGTCACTATAATCGTGATATGAAATTTTCATACCGTCCCATCCCTACCCAGCAATGAGTATAGAACATTTTATGGCAACTAAATGGACTGATTGGTGATGTGGTATGAATGGCACAACTTTATCGGACGACATCTGTACTTCTGTATACTGTACCAGCAGAGAAGAAATATATTGTGGTAATTTATTTTTGAGTGCTTTAAAAGCAAAAATAATTAAATGCATAAATCTACTTGACTTGTGTTAACACAGTGACCTGTAATAAACTATGGCAAACTGTATAAAAAGGTTTTAAATCCAAGGTAGAAGCATTAATGTAAATAATATTTTAGTTATCAATACCCTGCATGAAAGTCAACTGAACAATTTGCACCATTCATTTTACATAATACACCCATTTAAAATGTCAGTATCAATTGTTTAAGTAATAGATAGTGATAGTTAGCCTAGCTGTAAGCAACCCTGTGAATACACCCCAAAGAGCTTTCTAGTGTAGTACTCAACTGAGATTGGTGGTAATCAGATGTTGCATGGCCATGCAATTTCTCAACTTAATATAACATATTTGTCATCCAACAGACTACCTAATAATTGACTAGTGTGGTCAACCCAACATTTAAGTGAAGTTTTGTTAAAAACATCAAAATCCTCAGTGAAATCTTTATTGCTTTAAAGAAGAGGACAAGGAGGAAGCAACTGGTGACCCCAGTCCTCATCCGGGGAGTCAGCGTAGACATAGTGGAGCACTACAAGTACCTGGGAGTACATATTGATAATAAACTGGACTGGGCAAAGAATACCGAAGCTCTCTACAAGAAGGGACAGAGTCGCCTCTATTTTCTGAGAAGGCTAAGGTCTTTTAATATTTGTGGAGCTATGCTGAAGATGTTTTATGAGTCTGTGGTGGCTGGGGTTCTCCTGTATGCGGTGACATGCTGGGGAAGTGGGCTGAGAGTGGCTGACAATAACAGACTAAACAAACTGATCCGCAGGGCCAGTGATGTTGTTGGTGTGAAGTTAGATTCATTAGAGACAGTGTCTGAAAGGAGGAGACTCTCCAAGATACGTTCAATCTTGGACACCTCCTCCCACCCACTCCACAGCACACTGCTTAGTTTGAGAAGCACCCGCAGCGATAGATGCAGACTACCAAGACTTACCACGGAACGCCACAGGAAGTCGTTCTTGCCGGTGGCGATAAAATTTTATAACTCCTCCCTTTAGTGTGCTTAACATTAGTTTGTTCGGTTTTGGAACTCCTACTGTAATATCTCTATCATCTTGCTGACTGTTATTCTAGCAACTAAGATTTTTAAAATATTTATTAGACTTAGTAGTATTTCACAATAATTAACTTATTTACTTATGTATTACTATTTGTTTGACCGGGGGTGTAACTATACAATTTCCCTATAGGGATTAATAAAGTATTCTGAATCTGAATCTGAATCTGAAACACTTCAGACCTCTAAACATCTCAAAATTGATGTGCCGTTTACAACGCAACAGTCACTATAAAACACCTTCTCAATGTCACCGTAAGTGTAAAAAAAATTACCCAGTGACTACAAAATGTTAGTTTTGAATTGAGTTGATCTTTGAATCGAGTCAATTGGAGAATGAAACTTGACAAATAAATAGTCAACCAAATGCCAAAAGTTGTAGTTTTGAAAATGGTATTAAAAAAGTATAAACAATAAGGTTATGAAATATAACTACAAGAGTATAGAGGGTGAACTGTTTGCTGGAATACCTAATTAGATACCACCTTTCTTTGCCTGTCTTTATGTAGATCTCAGTGGTGAAGGAGGAGCGTTTCTACCCCAAGTGGAACCCTAACGCCAAAGCTTTGTCAACCGGGGAGGTCAATTTGAAGACTGGTATCATTGCTGGCAAGCTGGCCCTCAACAAACTGCACCAGGAACTGGCATCCAAGGGCTTCAACCAGGTGAATATTTGGGGTAGGCATGTTTTGCCTGTATCCCTTAGGCCTTTGAATTGGTTTTGGCAAGGTGGTAACAGTATGTTACTGTGTGAAAGGGATCCTTTTAGGAATCATTGTGCATTGGCCTTACAGTTTACATTTCTATATGTACAGCTGTATGCCTGGGAAAACAAGGCAGCAGCCCAGTATACCTATTAAAAATCAGTAGTCTAGCAGATATGTTCACTTTAGCTCTAGATGTTTTGGTCTGGCCCTAAATATTTTTGGGCTGACTTGGACAGCTTGGATGCTGTCAATTTCAATTGTCCAGCAAAATCCAACACTTTGTTTCATCTAAGACCTTTGTTTATTATTTTGTTTCGTAACTAGGATAGTTATGAAACTCATCAGTAGTAATGATTACTATGTGTGTACAGATAAAATGATTATATCTTGGTTTTTCTCCAGCATTTCCTTGTTTGACTTCTCGGAATTTAATCTCTACTGTTTTAAGACCTGATAGCCTACAGTACTTGTTATGCTGACACATCAAATCAAAATACAGATCTGGAAAAAGTGTTGCAGCTAGGGTTGCCATGTCTAGAAATTGTTTTTCTCAAAGCCAGCACAAAATGCCGTAACTTGCTTAATTTCTTTACACACAACAGAGTTTACATACCTTCCCAATTAAATTAAATTAATTAAATGCATATTTAACTGTGAATAATTTTACTTTCGTCTTATTCTTTTAGTTTTTTCATTAGCATCACAATGGATTTTTTTTGTTCACTCAGAAATACACTGACATGGTAACACTGTTTGCAGCACATAAGATTATTCTACTCTTTTACCGTACATGGCAGCTTTTATTGGTAGGCTAAATAATTACTGAGGAAGAATAGATAAGTTGATTGAACAATTATTTTAAAATATTGACTGCAAACACTGATAGAAATGGTCAAATCATGCATGAGGGCTAGCGGAACCTAGCCAAAATATATCCTGGTACAAACTGCACAAAATCTGAGAGGTGTCAGATGTTGTTCCAGCAGGATCCTGCTTAAATTAGGCACCGGTTACAATGAATCTTTCTGTTGATTTCAACTATATGTGGTTAGGGGGAAAGAACCATTCTTTCTTTTCTTCTTGAAAAGATTACTAATGCCCAGAAAGATTTTAAATGTTTTTGTGGGCTATTTTTTTTAACATAGGACAGTAGGAAGCAAAGGCTAGGGAGACTGAGATGAAGGGCACATGAAGGTGGACAAGCCAGGGCTCACATGGTCGGGAGTCGTTAGCCCAGACCACTATACCAAATCTCTTCACTGTATTTTATATTTTTTTGAGAAAAAAATAATAATTATAAAAAATTTAGATTATGTTTGTATGAAAATGAGCTTTAAAAATGTAATTTGTTTAATGATTACTCATGAGGCACAGTCAGTTATTTTAAATGAGATTGAAAGACAGGCAGACAAAGTGAAGGATTATATTCTACAGAAAGGGGGTACAAATTCAACTTTGAAATCGGCAAATTTATTTGTTATGGTTTGCATAATAGTTAAGGGGGTAGCTCAAACAGTTTCTCTCCAGTTTTTGTACCAGTTTTGTACCAGGCCATGTCCAATTCCCCTTTAAATAGTTTTTTTTGAGTGACCTTTTGTAATGTGCTTCTACAACAATATTGCAATGACAGGGCATTGAAACACGGGCAGCAAAGACCTTAATTTTTAGTGTCAACGATGACCAGAATGAATGTTTTCACAATAACTAACTACAAAACATAATGTTTCCAAGCAATATGATTCTTATTCCACTGCTTGTTCAACACGGAATCATTAGAGAAAACATCATCAACAGAAACGTAATACTGATTTCCTATTGGCCTAAAATATGGCATTATTTGAATTCCCATCAATGGCTATACTTGGATTCAACATACATTCAGCCGCTTTATGGAGACAGTCTGGGGTCTCATGTAGATTATTTCTTTCAAGGCCCAAATGGCTGGCTGCAGTATCACCTGCAGAAAACTCTGTAAACATCAGCTCAATGTCTCTCCATTTAACTACCGGCGGGAGCCCTGCTTCAAAGGGGACACACTTGCATTCTTTATTCAAGTTTTATTCCATCGGCCATTCCTGCCTTCTGTGTTTAATCAACACAGCCAGCCCCAGATTCTCCCAAAGGACAATTACATTTTTTGTGAACCAGTCACTTTTCCTAACACTGTTTAACCTTGTCTTTTGCTACATAGTTTTCACACAATACCTGGCTACTAGATAATACTAAACAATACAGAGTAATATTTATAGAAACCATAACAACTGCTTCTAGACATTCTAATGTAGATCTTGACTAATTGCTGACCCTTGAAACATATTTTTAATTGCCAACAGTATACAGGAAACCCAATGCAATGTGCAGACTCGTTTCTCATATTTTTGCTACATTGCATATTTCTTCAATAATTATTGGTTATTGTTCTGTTAATGTACTATAACAAGGAGAAATCAACTATATATCCCCGCTTTGCAACAAAACAGTTGCATAAACCAAGGTGAATTAACTCATTAGCATAGCAGAATGTTCAAAACTTGGATAATCAAAAAATAAACTAATAAAAAACTATCCTCTTTACATAGGTGTTATTACTTGATTTCATGTGTTGTAAGAAGTGGTATTCCACAGGTACACTCAATTCTCCAGCTTGAAGTAGTTTACCCAACATATACATTTTTCAGTGTCATTTTGTGTAAGCAGTTGCATAAATTCTAATTCTCAACATTGTCCATTCATTGTCAGTCACTTTTACCCAGGATTGAACCTTGACGTTTTGAGTCAAGTGTGTTTACTCTAATACTTGTATATTACAATATCTATATTTGTCAGTACATTATCACAATGTAGCTTTTCAATTGCTGCATCATGTAGAAAAATCTAAACCAAGTGCATGTTATTGCTATCCTAAATTTCAACAAGAGGCAGACCCTTACTCTCTTCCCCAGCACTGGCAATTTCAATGTCCACCTGTTTCTTCCCTGTCCCATCCCAAACAATTTGTAAATGTTTTGTTAATCCTCAGCTCCCATGGCCCAAACTTTATCTCTGTGTCTTTTCCCATGTACCATACAGTTTTGTTGTCTTCATGTTCTTTCTTCTGCCTTTTCGTACAGGCCTATTGATTCTTCGTTTTTAATCTAATAGTGTGCTCATCCTGACAAGCTCACATATGCTTCCTGGTTTAATGCTTTGTTTTCCAGATGTTAGGGTCATTGTGGTGGAACTCAAACATTGTCATGTGTCGTGTGTCATTGTGTTGAAACCATTCGGCCAACTGGTGCTTTAGGGGAGCTGGTTCAAGGGTACAGCCATCTGTGTTTTCTAGGCCAATTCATTGGGAGAAGATTATTCGATACGATACAACTTCTGAAAAACAAGGACACATTCTTTTGAGTACACAGTAATTTACCGTACAAATCATAATATTCAAATGAATGACTTAGCTATTTCAATTGTTCTGAATTAACTATAATTAGTCCTAAATTCATAAATCAATGTCCAATTTCGAAGTTAGCAGTAGTTAAATTATCTTTAGACTAAATTCCAGTGTATTGTAAAAGACATTTGCAATTGTATTCGACTCCCCTGGTGGTTTGGTGAGGTGGTCGTGGACTTCCTACTCTTTCTGGATTCAACGCTAGTGCTGTTTCTACTGCGTTTTTTCTGGCTCCTCCTTTTGTATCCAATGGTTTTCCCTGGCTCCTCGTCGCTGTCGTTTTCTTCGTGGTCTATCGCTGTTCATGAACTGCTGGCGCTGGTTGTCTCTCTGCATCTTTGGATGGTTCCTTCTCCGCACTCTGTCTCGTCTCTGCGTTGCTAATCTCTGGACCCAAGGCATCATCTTCTCCATCTCCGTCATCGTCTGGTGCTGTCATGTGTGGTCTTCTGAAGTCTCTGTGGTCTGAATTGTCTCCGTCCAATTTCCCATGTCTTTGCCGGTTGCTAAGGCTCATGGATCAGTCAGCTTCTGGTGTTGTGGGTGGCAGTGTCTGTTCTTTAATTATCTCTTTCTGGCACAAGGTTCTTTGTCCAGGATCAACTCAATCTTATGAATACAAAAATTAAAGCTTGCAAAACTGGTTAGACATTGCTTTCCATATAGTGCAGGAATAATCATACTACAATGGGTATAGAAAAGAATCACCCCCCTTTAAAATAATCACATTTTGTTGCTCTGCAGCCTGAAATGAAAATGGACAGACACAGTTTTTGTTTCATTCAGCTGAATGTACAACTCATAACATCCAAGTGAAAGATATAATACCAACTTAATACCAACTATATATATATATTTTTTTTTTCTCACTTCTATTTCTTTTTTATAAAATTTTTCTTTTAGGTTACCCATCCTGTGTTCATCAACTCTTTATTATCCCTGCAAGGCAAAGCAGCATAGCATAATTTGATTCAGTGGTTAGTGTCCCTATCAATTTTAAATACTCAGAAATAACCATGGCCATCATTTAAATTGTAACTAAAAGTCAGCCTGTTTGTCAAAACGCTTTAAATGCTATTGTCAATTTAAATTTAAAGTTTTAACATGTCATCTATTAATTATCTTGATTTGAATCCTACCTTTACCATACTCAAATTTAGACCTGCCTTTTGCATTCTTTTCTCCCACCCAGTAGGTGGCGCATCGCTGTTCGTCTTTACAGTCTTCAAGCATTGCAACGATTTCCTGTCAATTGATTGTATTACTGTGCACTGTTCGACACAAGGCACTATGGTTTAACATTTACATTCATCTCAATTTGCAACAACAATTATCTTTTCAATTTTGTACTCTACGTAATTCTTCCTTCCTCAAACCCAGAGCAGGCAATATCCCGATGCTGCCTTCTCTATATATCAACGCATGGTGGTCTAATGCAAGTTACGTGGAACAGACAATACAAATGGACAATCATTTGCATTTCAAAATTATTGTATCTCAATTTACTAATACCTCACAATGCATGATTTACTCTTAAGTCTATAGATTTTGCACTGTAGATAATGACTAACTAGCTGAATTATATTTAATAACTGTCACAGCACCCTAGGAAACTTCACCCCTATTTTTCACCAACCATTGTCTTCCGTGTGCAGGTCAGAGGCCCTTGACCTCGGGTTTTGTCTCGCCATGTTCTAAGACCCAATGCAAACTAGTACACCAGAAACATAAACACTCTATTGTCGCTTTGTTCATGGAAATACAAACCAATCCTTTAACTTCAATTATATTAGCACATTATGGATTTTCACTAAATCAACAGCCAAATTGAGTGAGGGTCAAATGCCAAGTTTTCCTGTTGTTGCTTCGCAATACAGAATAATACTCCTGCCCGGGCACAGTAAACTCTGCCAGCTCAATCAGTTCACAAAATTATCTAAAAACCCATCACTATACTAATTTTATGCCAAATTATTCCCAGAATTTAATCACACTAGTTTTTCATATTTATTTTTTAGGCTCAAGCCTTTGCGTAGGCGGCCCAAAGCCACAACATAGCCTATACCTATACAAAAAATTATCTCATCATTCTTTCCATATTCCAACTCGCTTACAGACTACCCCATCACTCCTGATTTTAACTCAACCTTTGTATACTTATCTCAATCTCCAGATTCAAATTTTCAGGACACTCAACAGTGTCAACCTGTAATGTTTATTGAACCAATTTTATTTTCAACCAAAATTATTTTTACTCAAATTGTCTTTCCATTTAACCAAAATGCCCCTTGAAACTAATATTTTTAGGTGCCAGTATAATTCATGCAAGTAATTTGTATCAACCTAAACCCGGAATTCCACCAGAGATGTCTGCGGTGCTTTACGGCAGTGCTTGAAGTGGGGAATGAAAGGTGCCGGTACTCTCTTGCATTGGAAAATGGTTATGACATTAGATATTTCTACAGTGAAAAACAAAACTTGGAGATATTGCTGGTAAAACAACAATTTATTGTTATTTATAACAACATAAATGTATTTGTTTAAACAAGTTGTGTGTGTCCCTTGACCAACAGTCAGGCCATGCATGTGCTTTGTGACTCATGTTATTGTTGACGTCGGTGTCATTAAGGTAATGTTAAGGTTGGTAGCTGCAGACTCCTCATTAATGCTAGCAGTTCCACTCACATCAACCTTCAAGGTCTAATAAGTTTTAGGTCCGCCTGGCACAAAGTTGATCTTTTGGCCTCTAGAAAGTTCATCCTTTGACCAATAGTGAAGTGCTTTATGGTTTTTGACTCAGCAGACCCATGGGTACAACATGGATGAGAGAAATCCAACATCCTGAATTATTAAATTTTAGTGCCCTCTGGGTAGTGTAGTGTATGTAACGTTAGGATCATTACCAATCTCTCTGACACTGATGCTTTCTCTGTCAGTGTGATTGAGTACGGACTACCTGGTGGTATGCAAGAAAATGTGCAGGTACGCTTAAGAGTAAAATGTAGAAGTGCCGGTATTGCGTACCGGTGAGTACCCCCCCACTTCGAGCACTGCTTTACGGTTCTGAAGCGACCGCTGGAGCTGATCGCGGCAACTCTAGTCAATGCTTTTGATTCCACCAGACGCGCTGCGGATGTTTCAGAAGCAACCCAGAAGTGTCTCCCAGCTCTGCTTCGCTAACGATAGGCGGCTGGTCTATTTTTGACGGACGCTGCATCCAAGCCGCACAGTTCAGATACAAAAAAAAAAGTAAAAACCTCCAGCCAATACAAAATGAACGTCAGAAAATCTGGCGTTACTATTATATACCACTAACAAGGCTCAAAATAGCACCACACTTCCACAGTAGCATAATGACGGTCCCTACATATAACTGAAGCATTGAGATCTTTGTAAGTGTACAGGCAGTTTATTAGAACTATAGTTTAAAAGACATTACCGTTTGTGTATACAGCCAAACGCCATCTTCGGAAAACAGACTCGACCAGTCAAACCACAAACCCTGTGCTACGTGAGCTGAACTGTGACTTGGAATCTTCCATGAAGGTTTTGCGGTCATTCATGCAGATCAATGAGCAAGACTTACAGCTGGCAATGCAAACTAAAATCAAACACGATTTGCTTACAGTTCAGCTTACATTTTGCCTTGAATTGCAAACGAGATTGTTAAATCTTTAGATGTAGGGGTTTGTTGGGCATCTTCTGTGGTTGAGACCTGTTATGCCAGATCCCCAACAGCACCCCGTTGGCCTCTTTGGTGCCGCTGTTGATAATTGGGGTTGCCGAGGACAGGGACAAGCACGGTAACCACTGGTTGTTTCTCCTTTTGGACAAACTCATTAAGTCAATATTGTGCCAACCGTCTTTCAATGTTTCTGCTCAGCCTGATGGCACTTCTCTACAGCATGAACGACATGATCGCAGAACTCTTTGTGTGTTTTTGATGATGTTTATCTAACCATATTGTCTGGCTTACTTCTGACCTGTGGTGGCAACGCACAGTGTCTCTGAACATCACAACATGATTGAGTGTTTTTCCACATCTCCATCGACTCAGTTGTTTTTGTATGTAAATTGCTGAGATTCTAACCAGCAGGGCTTTCAGGTCTCCAAAAGCCAGTAATTTGCCTGTGCTCCTTAAATCTAATTCTCTAACCCCCCCCCCCCCTTACGAATTGAAGGTAATGCAGTTATTAGTGTCTCCAGGTATTGGTCTGCCCATGGTATATAATGTGCCTTGTCTCTTTTTATAAATATAGGAAACTTTTTTATTAGCTTGTCGGGTGCCCTTAAAGTGTCTCTGAGTGTTCTGTCTGGATCAGATGGTAAATCTAGCAAGACCCTTCCTGCCTCATCACCTGTACCTGTCTGATGTAGTGAGCACTCACCGCTGTCTAGAGATGCTGCGTCTGTCTCTCAGCCTTTCATCACCTGGCTCTGTCTCTGGTTCTAGCTGTCTCTGTTGTCTGTCCTTATAAGCCACTCTATCACTCCATCTGTTGCTGTTTCTGTCTGGTTTGAAGCATCTCTCTCTCCTCACACTTTTGCTGATCCTCCCAACTATCTCTTTTCCTCCTAGCAAAGCTATCCTTTTTATCTTTGTTCCAATCAATGCCTTTGTTAATCCCCCATAATTTCCCACGTGTTCTACCTTGTTGATTACAATCTATTTTTACACCAAGCTTGGCGGACGCCCGTTCTGTTCGGTTGGATTGAATATCCAAAGTAAATGTCAAAAACGTTAAGTACATGAGCAAATTTCAACTGTCACATTGTAAAGATGGTTATTTTAAGGCTTAACATGATCTTCATTGAAATGATAGTTTCAGGAGTCAGGTTGTGGTAGATAATAGAATGCTTTAATAAAGCTCTCCTTGTTATGGTTACAGGGTCATCTCATAACAAGGCATCAAGGCATGTTGGAAAAAATGCCCCGAATAAAAATTGGACCTGGTTTATATAGCCTTAACATTGTTGTTTGCACACCTCCTAGAAGAAGACCCATTTTTCCTCAGTGCCGTGACTGTCTCATGTGAGCAAATGTGCCGGTCACCTTAACTTCTGTCTAGCATCTAATCAAATGGCCTCACTAGTTGTTATTCAAATAACTCAGTAAACATTATCTGTCTAATGTCCTGTCAGTAAAATGTCCTATTAGTCTGAATGGCATCTACTATGTATTAGAACTGTGATGGAATTACAGTCTAACCTACAATAGATCATAAGCTAGTAATTATACGTTATAAGCAGTCTAATATATAACAGAGTTATAAGCTATAAGTCCTAAGCCATAAGCTACTGCTTATTTTGATGTAGTTTGGGCCCACTCTGTCCTAAGTCACTGCCTCAGTCACCTGTTGTCATAGTGACCAACTAATCCTCTCCTAAAGGAAAGTCTTATCTTTACCATAACAACCCTTTCTGTACTCGTGGCTTGACCATGAATCTACTCCCTGTCTGTCTTGAGACAGTCTAACATGTCTTAGAATCCTCCAACAGGCCTCAAACTATAGGTGTACAACTCTCTCATCTAGTAATACCATTCTAAACTGTTTAAACTGTAGAGAGAGAAGTAGAAGTATCCACCTGTCAAAAAGGTGATTGATGGATGATTTATTGCCCCCCTGTCATAAACCCCGCCCCCTTCCTAGCCCACATCCGCTCCCCCTTCCTTCCTGTTTCCCCTCCCCCCTTCCTGTTTCTTGACCACAACAGCTGTTGGGAACCACAGCTGTCACCCGTTCTCGTACCCTCCACTGACCC